>JAXQQM020061764.1:0-50738 GCA_034641835.2 Pinus albicaulis
GCCTTTTAAGGCCTATAGGACTACATGTAAGAAACTCATGGGAAAAGCGCCCTTTAGAATGGTCTTCGGGAAGGAGGTCGTCATGCCTATGGAATACATTGTTCCCAGCCTGTGCATCTCGACTTTCACAAACATGGTGGAACTAGACATCATGGAGGAGCGCTTGGCGCAGCTGGTGGCCGTGGAAGAGGATCAGTTCATTGCTCAGTTCCACCAGCAAGTTTAGAAGGCTCGCAAAAAATCTTGGCATGATCGACATATTCGACAAAAGTTCTTTAAGGAGGACAAATTGGTATTACTTTACGACAGCCAGTTTTCATGACACCCATGAAAGTTCTGTAAGCACTGGTTGGGCCCATATATAGTGAAGAATATTTACGATGGTGGTGCGGTTATATTGGCTATGCTGCACGGAGATTTCTTACTGAGGTACGTTAATGGAAGTCGTCTAAAACCCTATAGGGACAACCCAGTGCCAACCAAATGACTATATGGCTGGAGTAGCTGTGTAAAGCATGTTGTGCATGTCAGGGCGCAAAAACGAAGACATGATCGACGAATGCATAGGGATAGTGCACAGGGAAGGAGGTGCAAAGGGGTGTGATATAAGTGCAGGGGTAGTACGCGACGGAAAAAACTAGCCGTTGGATCGGGGCGTCGGGGTGGAAAAGTGAGTTTTTCAAAGAATGGAATGGGAAATTAGCAATTAATGTGGTGTTTTGAGAGGATTTTTTACCGTTTTCGTAATGATATATTGTAATTAAGGCTAATCTGATCATTTTCCATCATCATGAGCTATAAGAAGAGGGTCGTCAGTCACAAGGGGTTTATTTGTTGTCTGAAACTCTCGCACCTTCGCCACCCATTAGGGGAATTTTGAGGTCTAAAATGGGCCTCCTAAGGAAATTATAAAATAATAGTGGAAATAATAAAATAATATTTGATTACATCATCAAATTTTAGAGGGGAAAAATAAAAAACTACTTTTTCAACTCGTATTTTGAACTTATCTCCCTAAGGTTTTACTCAAATTTCGAGCAAGAATACTTGTTGGATGCAAAATTTAATTCCCCATCCAAGGAGTACCCATGTTCCATACTTTTGATGGAATCTGCTACACAAAAAAAGAGAAATACATGAAGAATGTGATTACAATCACTTTTTTTAATGTATTTCTAATTTTTCGTCTAACAGGGTCCATCAAAAGTGTTGGGTGTGGAGCCTGATTATCTTGTTTACTTTGTATCACAGCATTGGACCCCTGTACCGTAAAAGGGGCAGCAACGCCTCTCATAATTAATCGCTTCCGTGGGGGGTCTAGGGGGGGCAGCAGCGCTTTTCGGAGCCCCCCCCTGGCGAGGGTTCGGGGACAGCGCCCTCGAAGCTAAAAACAGATGTAAAATTGCCTTGTAAAAGTATAGTAATTTCTAGTCAATCTGGGCCATTCATTAGGAAAATGATCTGATGGTAGAAGTTATGTTTAGATTCGAGTTTTTTGCCCTAGAAGGCAACCCCTCATTTTTATGAGGGCATTGTATTGCGGCTGTGCATTGTATGTGTATTCTCGGAGTGAGAAACAGAGAGGGAGACTGTGAGAGAGAACAGAGGATATTACAGTGGATCTACTGTAGGTTTTGTCTCTTCATTTTTTCTAGATAATAGAAAGGAAGGACTGGCTGTTCGGGGTGGAAGTAGCCCAAACTAGGTGAACCACGTATATCTGTGTCTCTCTGGTTTTATGTGTTTTGTGTGCTTGTATTTTCCACATATTTTATGTGTTGCATTGCTCCATAATATATAATTTTTTAACAACTGGTATCAGAGACGAAGGTATATTTGGCTGATAAACTCGCAGGAAATAAGGGTTCCTGGTTCGAGTGGGAGCAATGGCGAACGATGGTAAGTTTAGGGTCGAGAAATTTAATGGCCAAAACTTTCCACTGTGGAAGATGCAAATGGAATATTATCTGTATCAAAAAGATCTACACCTACCATTGAGCGGAAAAGAAAAGAAGCCGGTGATCATGACAGACGCAGAATGGAACATTCTTGATAGAAAGGCACTCGGAACAGTACGGTTGTGCCTTGAAGCATCATTCACCTTCAATATTTCGAAGGAAACAACAACAGAGGGTTTGATGCAGATGTTCGCGAAACTATATGAAAAACCCTCAGCCTCAAACAAGGTATTTCTTATGAAACGACTATTTAATATGAAGATGTCGGAAGGTGGATCTGTTGCAGACCATTTAAATGAATTTAATACAAGTACTTACCGCCTTATTTCGTAGGGTAAAATTTGATGATGAAGTTAGAGCTCAAGTATTCTTGTGCTCATTTCCAGAGAGTTGGAATGTTTAGTAATGGCCATTAGTAACTCGTCTCCGGATCTAGTACTTTAATGTTTGATGATGTTGTTGGTGCTATCCTTAGCGAGGAAATGCGATGGAAAAGCTCCGGTGAGACATCGTAATGCTTTGAGTGCGTAGGTCTAGGGAAGAAGAATGGAAAGAGAGCTCGGGATATTTCCAAAGTGAAATCAAGGAAAGGCAGATCCAAGTCTAGATCGGGGATAGTGGTGCCGGAATTGCGGAAAGAAAGGACACCTAAAGAAAGACTGTGAGTTTTTAAGGGAAAAGAAGGAGATGCACAGCAAGAAAACAATCATGAAGAAAATGTGACAGGTGATGTGTTACAAGATGCTTTGATTCTTTCTTTTGAAAATGTTACTGATTCTTGGGTTGTAGATTCAGGGGCTTCATTCCATGCCAAACCTGATAAGAAATATTTTCATGACTATATTCAAGGAGATTTTGGACAAGTTCGTTTGGGTGATGATAAACCCTGTAAAATTGTTGGAATGGGTTAATTTCTTGTAAAATAGTAGAATGGAAACCAATGGCTATCAAAGGAGGTAATGCATGTTCCAGATCTAAAGAAAAATCTGATTTCAACAAGGTAGTTAGGCAGTGAAGGTTGTGTGACAACTTTCACAGATAAAACTTGGAAGGTCACCAAAGGAGCCCTGGTAATAGCAAAAGGAGAAAAAGTTGGTACATTGTATTTATGCAATGGTATTTCTAACTCTGTTAATGCTTTAAATTCCAAAGGAGAAGATGCAGCATTATAGCATCATAGGCTCGGACACATGAGTGAGAAGGGAATGAAGATTCTTCACTCAAGAAATTTGTTGCCAGGTTTGAAGAATGTTGATTTGGATTTCTGTGAGAATTGCATTTATGGAAAACAAAAGAGAGTCAGATTTCTCATAGTTGGGAAAGAAAAGAAGAGCGAAAAATTGGAGCTTGTGCATACAGATGTATGGGGACCTGCTCAGGTATCATCTCTCGGTGGCTCTCGTTATTATGTTACTTTTATTGATGATGCAACTAGAAAACATGGATTTATTGTATTCAGAATAAATCTGATGTATTTGATACTTTCAAGAAATGGAAAGCTTTGGTTGAGATTGAGACAGGAAAGAAGTTGAAGTGTCTCAGATCAGACAATGGAGGTGAATATTGCAGCAAAGAGTTTGATAGGTACTGTTTATAGCATGGAATTCGTAGAAATAAGACAGTTCCAAGAACACCACAAGAAAATGGTGTGTCAGAAAGGATGAACAGAACAATCGTGGAGCGTGCAAGGTGCATGAGATTGCATGCAAGATTGCCTTTACAATTTTGGGCAGATGCTGTAGATATTGTTGTTTATCTAATAAACAGAGGGCCTTCAAGTTCCTTGGATGGTGGTATTCCAGAGGAAGCATGGACAGGTAAAAAGGTAAACTACTCTTTTTAAAATCCTTTTGGTTGTGAGGCCTTTGTCCATATTAATAAAGAAAACAGAACAAAGCTTGAGGCAAAATCAAAGAAATGTACCTTTATTGGATATGGTGCTAATGATTTTGTTTATCGCTTATATGATTATGAAAATCACAAAATCATTAGGAGCAGAGATGTAATATTCAATGAAAAGGTCTTGTATAAGAATCAGTTGCAGGAAAAGAAACAGGAAAAAGAAAGCAAGGAATACGCGGTTCTTGATGAGATATCTGAAAAATTAAAGGTGCCTGAAAATAATAATAATCAACAACCACAACAGCAGCAACCACCACAACAGCAACAGGCACCTCAAACACCTGAAAGTGGTGTTAGAAGATCTACTAGGATAAGTAGACCCCCTGAACGATACTCTCCTTCATTATATTATTTATTGTTGACTGATTCTGGTGAACCTGAATGTTATGAAGAAGCAATGCAGGTTGAAAGAAAGAAGAAGTGGGAGCTAGCCATGGAAGAAGATATGGACTCCTTAATGCATAACCAGACTTGGGACTTAGTCAAGTTGCCTGCAGGTAAAACTACATTGCAAAATAAATGGGTTTACAGGCTGAAGGAAGAAGATGGAGGAAAACAAAGGTACAAAGCTAGACTTGTGGTGCAGGGGTTTGCACAAAATAAAGGTATTAATTTTGATGAAATATTTTCTCCTGTTGTTAAGATGAATTCAATCAGAACTATCTTAAGTCTTGTAGTAGTGGAAGATTTACATTCTTGAATAGTTAGATGTAAAGATAGCATTTCTCCATGGAGATTTGGAGGAAGAGATATACATGCAGCAACCAGAAGGATATGAGGTAAAAGGGAAAGAAAAATTGGTGCGCAGATTAAAGAAGAGCTTGTATGGCTTAAAACAGGCTCCAAGGCAGTGGTATGTAAAATTTGACAAGTTTATGTCTGAACAAGGTTATACTAGATGTCACTCTGATCATTGTGTCTATCTAAAAAGGAAAAATGATGGCAACTATATTATATTGTTATTGTATGTAGATGACATGCTTGTTGCAGGATCTAACATGCAGGAAATAAATGTGCTCAAAAGAAATTTGGCAAATTCATTTGCAATGAAGAATTTGGGAGCTACAAAACAAATACTTGGTATGAGGATAACTAGAGACAGGAAAAATCGCAAATTAACATTGTCTCAGAATGAGTACATAGAGAAGGTGTTGAAAAGATTTAATATGCAGAATGCAAAACCAGTTAGTACACCTTTTGCTAGCCATTTCAAACTTAGTAAGGAGATGTGCCCAAAGACCCAAGAAGACATGGATTATATGTCTAAAGTTCCATATGCATCAGCAGTTGGAAGCTTAATGCATGCAATGGTCTGCACAAGGCCTGATATTGCACATGCAGTGGGAGTTGTAAGCAGGTACATGAATAATCCAGGAAAAGAACATTGGATGGCAGTAAAATGGATTCTCAGATATTTGGGAGGTACCACAAATCAAGCATTATGCTTTGGTGGTTCAAACATTGCTCTACAGGGATATGTTGATGCAGATATGGCAGGTGACAGAGATAACAGGAGGAGCACTACAGGATATGTATTTACCGTAGGTGGAACAACTGTCAGTTGGGTTTCAAAAATCCAAAGTGTTGTTTCACTTTCAACAACAGAAGCCGAGTATGTTGCTGCTACAGAGGCTAGTAAAGAAATGATTTGGTTACAAAGGTTTATGGATGAATTGGGTAAGAAGCATGATATGGGCACATTATACAGTGATAACCAAAGTGCTATTCATCTTGCAAAGAACTCAGCATTTCATTCCAGGACTAAACACATACATCTCAAGTACCATTTCATACGGTCAGTATTGGAAGATGGAGAGTTGAAGCTGGAGAAGATACACACTAGCCAGAATCCTGCAGATATGCTAACAAAAGTTGTAACCAGGGAGAAACTGAGAACATGCTCAGTTTCAATTGGTCTTCAAGGATGACGATGAAGATGAGGAACAGCCATGTCCAAAGAGGAGTCATTGTCCAGCAAATGAAGTAGCGATGGAGTTGCTACAATCAGTCTCCAAGTGGGAGATTGTTGGGTGTGGAGCCTGATTATCTTGTTTACTTTGTATCACAACATTGGACCCGTGTACCTTAAAAGGGGCGGCAACACCGCCCGTAATTAATCGCTGCCGTGGGGGGTCTAGGGGGAGGGCGGCCATGCTTTTCGGAGCCCCCCCTGGCGGGGGTTCGGGGGCAGCGCCCCCGAAGCTAAAAACAGATGTAAAATTTCCTTGTAAAAGTATAGTAATTTCTAGTCAATCTGGGCCGTTCATTAGGAAAATGATCTGACAGTAGAAGTTATGTTTAGATTAGGATTTTTTGCCCTAGAAGACAACCCCTTGTTTTTATGAGGGCATTGTATTGCGGCTGTGCATTGTATGTGTTTAAAATGCAACAAGATGATGGAGCTTAGTGAAAAGAAGTCGCCTTCACTAAGTGGGCCCGCAGGCTATTTTTGGCGCAAAGTCTATTTTTAGACTATGTCTATTTTTAGACATATGGATCATGGTCTATGAGTTGCAGGGTGCTATTTATGGATGATTGGTCATGTTGGTAAAAATATATGGACCTCTATTTCTAGACATTGGGCGGAATCTATTTTTAGACTACCGAGCTAAAAATAGAACAGTCAAATATTATTAACCCTTAATAATATATAGACTATAAACATTATCTTATCCTCTTGGAGCACTTCAGTTTGATGCTTGGATGTGGCACATGCAGCTGACAGAATGAATTATGCTATTCCTAGGGGTTATTTGAGCTATTGCATGGTTTACTTCAGTTAGAACTCATGTGGCAGAGTTTGGTGGAGTTGATGAGACAGTTGGTGGAGTTGTGTTCGGTTTAACTTAGTTGAACTAGTTGTATTTATTATAACTGAAAAATACACTAGTGATGAGTGGTGTGAATTAATTATTAATTAATTCACTAATTATTAACTCATAAATCAACTAAAGAACACATCAGTTAACTACAATGCATGGACATTTCAGTGGAGACCAGTGTTAGAGGTAGGTGAAAGGGTGAGTGTGACTATCAGTTGTGACTATGGTTGTGCATGAGATTTGCACACACATTGATGGAGATTTCCAATGAGGATTGTGCAGTACAAGCTAGGGGATTCGAACTTGGATCTCATCATTACTCATCTTGGATTGCGCAGTAGAGGCAGACAGACTTGTGGAGGAGATTTGAACCTGTGACTTGTTCAGATCTGAGCTAGTTTGTGTGTAACTATTGGAGATAGTGCTGAGAGCTGTGAGGAGCTTTGTGCTATGTATTGTTACATGTTCTCTATCATTATAATATATAGATAGTTGGGGGTTTTCAGTTGTAAGCTTTCCCCATTACATACTGTGTTCTATGTGTGCTTGATTATGTTTTAATGTGCGCATGCGACTGCTTCTATTTCCGCAAATTGATGATCAATTGTAGAAGGGGTTATGTTTTATGCATGAAGCTTAAATAGTGTGTAATAAGGATAATTTCGATGAATAATTCAGCTATTATTCAAATTTATTCATGGTATCGGAGCGAAATTGATCATCGGATCTATTGCAGTGATTACAATTTATTTCGGTAGACAGAGTCTGTAAGCGGGCCAGGTAGCCTCTGGATCCATCCTTTCTTTGAAAGGTGATATATCCAGTAAATGCCCCTACAGTCGATCTCTATGCTAGAAATAATTTTTTCTCACAGATCGGAAGTGGTTGAGTTTTGAGCTGGTGGAATTCAAATTTGCAGCAGAATTTGGAATTCGAATTTGCAGCAGTTTTCTTGGTGTCGAAGTCAAAATGTCTTTCAACGGATTGCGACTGGAGTATGCCCTTGAAGGTAGCTCAAATTATGTTGCATGGAAGGAATGGATGGAGGCGGTGTTAGAAGACAATGGGCTGAAGGAGTTCATAGATGCTGAAGTCCCAAAGCCTACTGATGCTGCTCAAGTTGAGGCTTGGCAAAAGAAGACAGAAAAATGTCGAAGGATTCTATTGGAGGGCATGAAGGATCACATTGTATCCAGCCTGCATGGAAAAGCTTCTCCATACTTGATGTGGAAAGCGTTGACAGATTTATTCCAAAGCAAGAGCGACCAAAGGAAGTTGGCGCTCAAGGATAAACTCAGAAACATAAAGATGGAGAAAGGCGACAGTATATCCAAGTACCTCACGAAGTTCACCCAATGCAGGGATGAGCTGGGAAGTGTGGGGGTGACTGTAGCTGATGAGGAATTTGTGGACTTGGCTCTCCTTGGTCTTCCGAAGAGTTGGCATTCCTATCAGGACTCTATCAATGGTTGGGAGAAATTTCCAGGATGGGAGCGACTTTGGTCGGATCTCATGCAAGAGGAGATAAGGCGGAGTACCAGGGATGGATCTTCATCAAAGGCACCTGATGAAGAAAATTGTGCTTTGGCTGCCAAAGAAAAGAAGGGGAAGAGAAAGAAAGCTTCTCATTCAGGTGCGAAAGGCAAGAAGCAAGACAAGTCCAAGGTGAAGTGCTTTCACTGTCACCAGCACGGACATTATGCCACAAATTTTCCGCAGAAGAAGAAAAATAAGCATGTTGCTAGATCTGCAGCAGGAGAGGCCTTAGCCTCGCAGTTTGAGCTGCATTTTTTGCTGATCGCATGCTTGGTCTCAAGTGTGATGGGATCAGTTTGGTTCTTGGACAGTGGTGCGTCTTTTCACATGACTGGAGATCGAGATTTGTTTTCAGATCTGGATGAGAAATATCTTGGAGTGCACATCGAGATGGGTGATGATGGTAGATACAGTGTGACTGGTATCGGTACCATTTCCTTTGAGAGGGAGTCTAGTAAACCCTTCGTATTAAAGGAAGTGATGCATGTTCCAGGATTGAAGAAGAATCTTATCTCTGTGGCGATGTTAGAAGACAAGGGATATGATGTTGTCTTCAGTGAGGGAAAGGCCTTCCTGCGCAGTAAGACAACTGGAGAAACCCGAAAGATAGGGGTTCGAATCAAGAACCTTTATCAATTGCAAGTAGATGGCTGCGCAGCAATGGCATGCAAGGCAGAAGGAGTGGTGAGCCGGGATGATGGCGAGCTGTGGCACCAGAGATTGGGCCACCTTCACCATGGAGCTTTGAAGATACTGCAACAGATTTATACTGGGCTTCCTAAAGGCACTCTTGCATAGTCAGATCAGTGCAAGGGGTGTACCTTGAGAAAATTTGTGAAAGCCACCTTTCACGAGAAGGATAGTTGCGCCACGATGATCCTTGAGAGAATTCACATAGACGTGTGTGGACCTTTCTCAGTAGCTTCGACAACAAAGCACAAGTACTATGTGATATTTGTTGATGATTATTCTCGGAAGTGCTGGATCTTCTTCATGCAGAAGAAGAGTGAGACATACTCAAAGTTATGTGAGTTCAAGGTGCTGGTTGAGAAGTAATCGGGGAAGCATGTGAAGGCTCTTAGGAGCGACAATGGTGGTGAATTCATCTCTGCTGAATTCAAGGAATTTTGTAGCGCAAAAGGAATTCGGAGAGAGCTCATAGCACCTCATAACCCACAGCAGAACGGGGTTGCTGAGCGGAAGAATAGAACGATCGTGGATGCTGCACGGGCGATGTTGCATGATTAGGGCCTACCCCTTCACTTGTGGGCGGAGGCATGCAATACTGTAGTATATGTGAAGAACCGTTGTCCTCACAAGATACTTGGCATGAGTACACCCGAGGAGGCGTTTTCTGGTAAGAGGCCTGATATTTCCCATTTGAGGATTTTTGGCGCACCTGTCTACATGCATGTGACGAAGGATGCCAGGAAGAAGCTGGAACCGACCGCAGAGGTTGGGATATTTGTGGGGTACACTGATACGCCCCACAACTATCGTGTGTATTTTCCAGATAGTCGCAAGATTGTTGTGCGATAGGATATCAAATTTCAGGAGGAGAAAGCCATGAAGTGTTCACTTGAGAGGGAGCCACACTTGCATGTAGATGAGGAGCTATTAGTTCCTAAGGATGAGCTTCCGGATGTGGATCAGCCACAAGAGGAATTTCATGGAGTGGAAGAGACCACTCATGCAGTGCCAACCATCAGAGGGCGGAAGCGCACTATAGAAGCTGAGCGACTGGCTCAAGATGCAGAGAAGGTTGTAGGACCACCTACAGCACAACGCAGACAGAGACAGTCACTGGACCGGTACACTAGATACATGGATCTTGTGAGCAAATGTTTTGTGACAGAGCCATCCTCTTTCGAGGAAGCTGTGGAGGATCCCACATGGGTAGATGCCATGGTGGAAGAGTATGATTTGATTGTCAGAAACAGTACATGGGAGATTGTCCCAAGACCGGAAGGGAAATCAGTGGTGGGTTTGAGATGGATCTACAAAGTGAAGCAGGCGGCTGATGGGAGTGTGGAGAAGTACAAGGCAAGATTTGTTACTCGAGGCTTCTCACAGATAGAGGGGATCGATTATGAGGAGACCTTTGCACCTGTCGCAAGGTATTCTTCCATATGGACGATCCTAGCTCTCTCAGCACATATGGGGTGGCACATTCATCAGATGGATGTGAAGACTGCATTCCTCAACGGAGTCATTGAGGAGGAGGTGTACATAGAGCAACCCAAAGGTTTCGAGATCTTCAGCAGTGAGTCGCATGTGTGCAGACTCAAGAGAGAATTGTATGGGTTGAAACAAGCACCTCATGCTTGGTACACACGGATTGACAGTTATTTCACCGGACTTGGATTCTCCAAGAGTGAGGCAGATCCTAACTTGTACCAGATTGTGGTGGAGGGTAAGTTGCTGATCATTGTACTTTATGTAGATGATTTGATTTTGACGGGTGATGAGCTGTTGATACTTTTATGCAAGGAGGATCTTGCTAGAGAGTTTGAGATGAAGGACTTGGGCCTCCTTCATTATTTCCTGGGATTGGAAATTTGGCAGGGCAGTGATGGACTGTTTGTTTCTCAGGGTAAGTATGCCCAGGAGATACTGGAGAAGTTCAACATGCATGGCTGCAAGCCTGTTGATACTCCTCTTCCTGGAGGTTGGAGGAAGGAGGATACTACTTAAGCGGAGGTAGTGGATGCCACTGTTTATCGACAGTTGGTGGGGTCGCTTATGTATCTGGTCAATACACGACCCCGATATATGCTATGCTGTTAACCAGCTTTCACAAGCTATGGTTAAGCCAACCAAGCTCTTCTGGAAGGCAGGAAAGCATGTATTGCGTTATCTCATAGGCACATTGGGATATAGATTGTGGTACAGACAGGAGGATGAGGTGAAGCTATGTGGCTTCACGGATGCAGATTGGGCAGGGAGCCCAACAGACAGAAAGAGCACATCTGGAGGGATCTTCAGTATCGGGTCGACAGCAGTTTCTTGGTACAGCAAGAAGCAGAGATCGGCTCACCTGCTAATTCAAAGATAGGTCGAGTATATATGCCAAGCTCGCCGCATGCGAGGCCATATGGATGAGGAAGATCCCGGTTGGGTTGCTCGAGTCACACTTGGAGCCTACTGTGATTTATTGTGATAACCAGAGTTGCATTAAACTCTCGGCTAATCCAGTATTTCATGATAGATCCAAACACATCGACATCAGGTACCATCATATCAGAGATTGTGTCCAGCGAAGAATCATGTTACTTTCATACATTCCCACGGAGGATCAGGATGCTGATATCTTGACGAAGGAACTCACGAGGAGCAAATTTGAATACCACAGAGGCAGGATAGGGGTTGTAGATAATCCATATCTTGTTGAGAGGGAGTGTTGAAAATGCAACAAGATGATGGAGCTTAGTGAAAAGAAGTCGCCTTCACTAAGTGGGCCCGCAGGCTATTTTTTGGCGCAAAGTCTATTTTTAGACTATGTCTATTTTTAGACATATGGATCATGGTCTATGAGTTGCAGGATGCTATTTATGGATGATTGGTCATGTTGGTAAAAATAGATGGACCTCTATTTTTAGACATTGGGCAGAATCTATTTTTAGACCCTTAATAATATTTAAACTATAAACATTATCTTATCCTCTTGGAGCACTTCAGTTTGATGCTTGGATGTGGCACATGCAGCTGACAGAAGGAATTACGCTATTCCTAGGGGTTAGTTGAGCTATTGCATGGTTGACTTCATTTAGAACTCATGTGGCAGAGTTTGGTGGAGTTGATGAGACAGTTGGTGGAGTTGTGTTCTGTTTAACTTAGTTGAACTAGTTGTATTTAGTCTAACTGACAAATACACTAGTGATGAGTGGTGTGAATTAATTATTAATTAATTCACTAATTATTAACTCATAAATCAACTAAAGAACATATCAGTTAACTGCGATGCATGGAACGATTAGGTAGAGGACCAATATTAGGGTAGGTGAAATGGTAGTGTGACTATCGATTTGTGACTGTGGTTATTGTAGAGATTTGCACCACACTTGGAGGAAATTTCCAATGATGATTGTGCTATCAAGCCAAGGAGATTCGAACCTTGGATCTCTCATCAGACCAGCCTTGATTGCGCAATAGAGGTAGGCAATTAGTGGATGTGTTTTGAACCTGTGACTTGTTCAAAACCGAGCTAGTTTATGTGTAACTATTGGAGATAGTACTGAGTACTTGTGAGGAGTATTGTACTATGATTGTTACATGTTCTCTATCATTATAATATACAGATATTTGGGGGTTTTCAGCTGTATGCTTTCCCCATTACATACTGTGTTATATGTGTGCTTGATTGTGTTTTAATGTGCGCATGCGACTGCTTCTATTTCCGCATATTGATGATCAATTGTAGAAGAGGTTATGTATTATGCATGAAGCTTAAATAGTGTGTAATCGGGATAATCTCAATGAATAATTCAGCTATTATTCAAATTTCTTCGGTATGTGTGTTCTCGAAGCGAGAGCGAGAAATAGATAGGGAGACTATGAGAGAGAATAGAGGATATTATAGCGGATCTGTTGTAGGTTGTGTCTCTTCATTTTACTAGATAATAGAAAGGAAGGACTGGTTGTTCATGGTGGACGTAGCCCAAACGAGGTGAACCATGTATATTTGTGTCTCTTTGGTTTTATGTGTTTTGTGTGCTTTTGTTTTCCGCATATTTTATGATGTAGGTGTCACATAATATATAATTTTCTATAAAAAATGTGCAGCTTGGGTGGTACTTGGATGAGGAAATTAAATTTTGCATCCAACGGAATCTTTATATAATATTTTAGGTAAGCTGACATTTTTACAAAAATTTGATACTGAGTTGAAAAAGTAATTTTATTATTTTATTATTTTTTAATATTTTTACCCTTTTATTTAAAAAATGGTGAATCATCCCCCATGGTTGACATCATCATCTTGAATCCTATTGGTTCTCATAAAGTTTATTTTGGTTGTATATTTTTCTTAGGAGGCCCATTTTAGACCTAAAAATTCCCCTAATGTCTAGCCTGTACAATTTCCATCTGCATGTCAGAGCGAGATACCCCTTCTGATAATAGCAACCATGAATTTATCTTTTGAGCAAGAATGATCGCTACAAACCTCGATGAGTAATTTTCTGTCATGACTTTCGTGGAAGTTGGATCTGACGAGGTCTTAGAAGTAACCCCTAAAATGGAGGAGGTCATGTGTACGCTAACAAAAAGGAAGGGAAAATGGAAGGTGAAGGGCATAGAGAAAGGGAAGGAAAAATAGACGAAGTGGGCTGGGGTAAAACCACACCCGTCCCCTCGGATTATGCATTACCCCTAGAAGGTGCCTAAAGTTTGATCGCCTGATTCATCGAAGTGCCCTATGATTATTACGGAGGAAGCCCTACATCTGATTCTTCTAACCTGGCTCCCGAATTATATTAAGACAAGCAAGCCAATGATGTGCACCCACAATAATGTCGATGTCATCCGCGCCTACCTCTAGATGCCTCTGGTACTGCAGAAGGTGCCCCTACATGGTGATATGTTTGGAGGCCTCCCCCTCCTCATATTTGATGATTATGATGTAGGAAATCTGGATTCCTTCCCTGTACTGGCTCCATAATTATATCTTGAAAGGTTGATGTTCGGTAATGTACCGAAGGTAGAGCCAATGCTTTGGGCACGTGGATTGGTAGGTTCGGGGATCTTAAAATTTTTGTGCATCCCCCACTTTGGTTTTTACAACATCACTGACCTGGTTGTTCTCCAGTTGTAGGTGTTGGTCCACGATGGGTGCTTATGAATCCAGGGTCGCATCTCGATTGACACTGCTTTAATTCCACGAATCACCGCCTCCCCATGCATGGGAAAAACCCTAAGGAGGGAATTGGTAAGTATGAGTAATATATTTCTAACGTACAAAAGAAACACAACATTTTTCACAACCAAAGAGTGCTTCAGGTAGACACAATAAGTGATCCAGGGATGCACATGGGCACCTTGTTGCTTGCATGCAAATTTATGCGCAAGTCCGAGCATTTTCCGTCCATCCTATGTAATTCATCTCACAGGTAGATGCGAAAAAGGGTTCTGCTTCAACTGGTTGCAGTACCTCGTCGATGAATTTTTAGACAATGTGCGCAAGGCCCAAGATCAAGGAAAGAAATTTTGCTACTCCTAGATGATGCTGTTAAATTCCTTGGTTGCGTGGGAGGCACCTGTGGAAGTAGTACTCTTTGATATCAAGCTAGGTATGTGTGAAGGGGTGCGGTTTGCAAACCTCTTGGATTTGAAGGATCCCAAGTGGTTCAAGGAGAATAAGGTCTTTTGGGTATTATTTGATCGAGCCCTGGTAGCGGCCATTCATTCCCATCTGCTCTTGTCCCCACGCTCTATGAAAAATACAAGGATATTATGATATTCCAGGTTACCATGCACAATGTACAGGTTCGGGCTCAAAGAGATCCATCTTGGTATAACCTTTCATTATATGACCATAGAAGTAGAGACTGACCAAGTGATTGCAACTTGGCCACCTGAGTGGAAGATTTTCACCAAGATGTTCGTCCTAGGCACAACAGGCACATCCAGCCCAAGCGCAACCCCAAAGGATACTATTTCGGCAGACATAGCAGAGGACTCTAGGGTTCTAGCCACCCCTAAGGGTGCCACCATGGAGACAGAACTAGAGTCACAATAGGATCTGGACCTCGACGGGCTTGGTGGCGAAGATACAATGTCCCTGCATGGTATCAAGCGCACCATCGAACCTCCTAAGGGGCCCAGGAAGAAGCGTAAGGATATTAAGCTCGACACAAACACAAAGGTTACGTTGACAGAGGATAACCTAAAGAAAATTGCGGATTCCATCACCATCACGTCTGAGGATTGATGGGTTGCTTTGGAAGGAAAACACAAGGCCATGGTAGAAGTTTTTCAATTTGAGCTGCAGCCTCTTTTGATAAAATCATATAGACTTCAAGAGAGTGTGGATCAAGCAAGGAAAAATAAAGAAAGTGTGGATCAAGTGATGAAGAATCAAGCGGGGTAGCCAGCTACAGTTACAACCCTGACCTCCATTACAGACAGTGGGATCTGCCCCCCTCCTGGGCGCAAATTTTGCAATGATACCCACAAAATTATGCAATAAAGTCTGTGCATGCTCTTCGGTTGATCTTGATATTGGGTGCTTGATGGGTGCACAGCTGCACGACTTGTTTACCTCCATCACCAGTGAGCTTCAACATAGAGAATTGCGAGTGCAACAACACCTTAGGGAGGCTGAACAGACTATTGTGACTAAATCTGCTGAAGCCACCCAGACCCAGGCTAAACACATTGCCGCCATTGCGCAGCAAGATGAATTAGAGTAGTTGATAGACTGGCTCTGTGAGGACATTTCAGAAGCAATTCATGCCTCCACTACACCGCAGGCCAAGGTTGAAGGCTTGGTCGTTACTTTGAAGGCATCACAGATCGAAGTATAGGTTGCTAAGGCCGATTTGGAACTTCATATAACATCACTGCAGGCCAAGCTCCAGCCTGAGACCCCCCCAAAAGTGCGTGCCCAGTGGGCTGCGCTCATCATAGAAGCTACAACCAGTATTACCACACAGGTCAATCAGGGCACCACGTTGTTTGAGACTGCTATGGAGTTATGGTCCCGTGTGCAATGTGATCCCCTCCTTCGCCAAATCGATCAAGAGTTGCACCAAAAAGAGCAAGATTTTGAGCAGATGGAAGCTACTACGACCACCCTTTTCCCAAACCAATGCCCGACGTACCTTCGGACCAGCCACACATTCAGAAGTGAGATTTTGGGGCTCCGACGCAAGAAGCAGGTACTTAGTGACCATCTGACACCCTCGGTTGATGAAGCTCTCAATTTTTCACAGGAGTTAGAAGAGGCCATGAGATAGTTGAACCAGACCTTTGAAAGTGTCACTGCAGCTACTGAAGGACCAAATTCACAAATTTTGGTTGATATTGCGCAGAATGTAGCCACATAGAGCATAGAGGTTCTTCCCCCATTGGCTTCCACCATCACGCAGCTCCAAGAAACGAGTCACAAGATTGTGTTGGGGGCCTATTGGAATGATGTCCCCTAATTGCATTTTTGGTCTAGTTTTGTAATAATTTGTAATATTTAGTCTAGCGCAGGGGCTTTGGGGGGGGTCAAACCCCCCGATGAACTGTAAAGGGTCAAAAGGTAGACCAGGAGTCCGTAAACCACAGTTTTCTTACCATAGAATAATGCAGGCTAATATGCTATAAATATATATATAAATCGAGTCTAGAGAGAGGTTAAGTGGTGATTAAGCTTGGAGACAAATTTGTGTTATATTTTTTGTCGATTGTCTAGGGAAGGGCTCCTACTGGCTATGTGTGGGGAGACCTTGAGTCTTTCTATGTGCGGACCCCACTGGCTAGCTGGTAAATAGAGTCTGTAAGTCAAATCTAGATATGAATGAATGAGAAGGTCGTTGATGATATTTCAATACTTTTGTGTCATGATTATCAACTATGCTTATGTCCTAAGATTGTGTTTTGAATACTGGTGATATACTGATGCACACATGGATGTGATATTATGAATGCATAGATTTGTCTTAAATACTATACTCAATTTACATGCTATTTATGATCTATAATCTGTCGATATAATGTTAAAAGTGTTATGTATTAGGGCTTCTCTTGCACAGGTTTGTTAGATCTAAAGGGACCCACCTTAATTAACTTTCTGTCTCTCAAGGTGCAGAAACCTGGCTCCAACACCCTCCCATACTACTTCGAGTGAGACCTTGACCTGCTTAAGCAGGCCATTGTCGAAAGGGCCAAGATATACTGAGCAGGTGCACACTGATGATGAGATCGATAAAATATATAAGTTGACCTTGCATGAGGAAGATTGGATTAATCCAAAAAAATATGGGAATATTAAATGGGAGAAGGATAGCTCTTGTTTTCAGACTTTGACGAAGAACTAGAAACTTGGCAGATGTGGTTGCATGAGGTATCTACGTTGTGTTGTAATCATGTGACTTGATCTCTACTATGCATAAAATCTGAGGTACGTGATTTTCTACACTATGATTGATTAACTAATATAAGCATGTTTATAGGAGAGCTTGAAAGGATTGTGCCTAAAGGAAAAAGATTCCATTCTTTGGGTCTCCGCTTGCGCGCTACTCCAAAAATATGGTGGGAAGCTCATAAGGATAACATGGGCAGTTGGGAGGAATGTGTGTGCATGATGAGGTTGTGGTTTGAATGCCCAATCAGTGAAATGGAATCTGTGTACTCTGGCAAAGAGGATCTGCGCAGACATTTGGCGAGATGGAATGGGGCATCGAACCAAGAACTGAATGGGACCATATGTTTATTCACATTGTTACACCAATTTTTGGTCATCTAACCTATTACTATTAGATGGACCAAAGTACACCATGTAAGACCAATTTTACCCTAAGTAAAATTGCTCTCACTATGAAAAATAACTTAGCAATCCATAATTTATTAAGTTGTTTATGGTCTAAACAAGAAACCCCATGAGGAAATATTGAATAAATCCATATTTGTTTGATTTTCCTTAGGGAATAATTAGTTAAACATCAGTTTAATTAATATTCCTAGTCATATTTAACCCAAAACAGGAAAATTAATGAGATAAATAATTATTTATCTTATTATTTTCTAGGAATAATTATTTAAGAATTATTTAAATAATATTCCTTGTTAAATTTGACTAAATCATTTATAAATAATTGAATAAATAACTATATATTTAATTATTACTCAACCACATCCTTAAAATAATAAATAAATCATTTATTTATTTATTATTTACAAATAAAGGGATATGACCAAATTCAAATTCTTTTTCCCTCCAACAAATATAATAAAATATTCCATAAAATTTGGATCTAGATTTGGTTAATAATATTTTAATTATGCACCAATATCTAGACTAACTCAATATTTTTTTTTAAATAGAAGGTTTTTTCCATTCATTCACTACCTTTTTTTGCCTAAAGATAACTCTGGATCTGTACTTTTGGTATGACTTTGATCCTCCATCAATGTCATATTTTGCTACCATTTTTCTTGTGAGCTCCCTTTGAGTTCCATTTTTTGTCTGGGTTATCTACACCATCAAGAGAGAGAGATCATAGACCTGAAGTGCTAAGGACATACAAGAATCCATACCATTGAGGGGGGGTGGTAACATCTCTCTATGTTCCCTTCCCAGGTGTCATAAATACAAAAATTATTTAAAAATATTCTTGTCTTGTCTATTGGATACATGGAGCAACTCTTGCTTTTATTTACTGCTTAATGTCTTTTACTGCAAAGATCTAGATTTTGTAGCATTTATCTTGGTCAACTAACTGCATATCTAAAGAAATGGCAGCCATCTTTGATGTTAGGGCTGTTTTTTATGCACAATAAAAGTGAGATTTTTTTTGTATGCTTGCGATTAGAATTCACAATAACAACTGGCGACTCCATAAGGGTTTATAATTATGACTGTTGTCATTTTTCAGATACCTGCATGACCAGCTACTTCAAACCCTAGGAATTTTCTTCAACTTCTTGTTTTGATTTTCTTGATGTTGTTTTTAACCTATAAAACCCTAAAATAATAAAAATTCTAACTTCTATGTGTTTCTGGACCTATTGTGCAGGTGACAGGCATTAGCTGCAGCTGAGACAACACTTTTTTTCTGAAACCTGCTCTTGAGAGTGTTGGAAGTGTAGTTCACACTTTTTGGGCCAAAACCTGTGACCTAAACCTTCAAGACATAGAAAAGAGCCTCAAACTTGTAACCTCTGCAGAAATAAGGTCAGAAACTACGACGTGTACTTTTTTCGGGAATTTTTCTATGATTTTTTTGGGTTTGTCTGGGCTACTTTTCAAGGTTGTCTAACTTCTGTCTCCACCTGTTTTGGACCTGTACTTTCTCTATTTTACTCGTTGAAGTGGGAACCTAGACCCCTATGGCTTCAGTACGCTTCCAACTTTCTAGGAGGAGTTTAGTTGAAGCAGGTCGTCTGAAATTTCAGCGTGTTCTGCCTTTTTTTAGATCTGATCCTGTACCTTTAGATCCATTTCATATTATTTATTCATCCATCCAAAAAACCTCTTTTCATTTTTGTTTAGTCCTCCTCTAGGATCCCCTCTGTTTCCCTTCAGGTTGTAGCCTTTCACCACCTCATTTGCAGCACTTTTCCCTCTAGTGTTTTGTTGTTTTCTGCACCTATTTCCAACAGATCTGACGTTTAGATCATTTTCCCTCCTGAATTTAGATCCATTGGCTATTTTGGTGTGTTTTGACTAGATTTTTTCCCACCCGTAGACTAGTTGTTGGGAAGCATGCCTCCTTGGGTTTATATTGATGCATCTTTAACTGTTTATTTTATGTTATATTTAGTTTACTTTACTGTAATTTGCAGATTTATTTACAGTTATACAACACACTTTTTCTTTTTTCTCTACACACGTTTGGGTTTAAAAATTAAAATTAACACACTTAACACACACACCCTAAGTGAAGAGCGCCTGGTTAACATTGCCAGGAAAACACTATAACATTGTAATCATTTGATACCACACCTCTCTGCCCTTATTTCGACATTATAATCATTTGATCCTGCACCTCATTGTCATTTTTGGTCTCTCTTACTTTTGTGGTCTATGTTTGTTCTTCCATCATTGCACCCCCAAGGCATTTATCTCGGAGACTTCTTGGCCTTCATCCTCATTTTCCATTAGGAAGAATTACTCTCTGTAGGATTTGAGTTAGTCCTCCACCGAGTCCCCATTATGACTCTGCTTCTGGTTCATTGGGTTCCCCTTTTGGTTCTATCCCCGGTTCTCCCCCTGTCACCTTCACCATGTCTGGTTCAAGACCTAACGTTGGTGGTAGCCCCATCCCTAATGGTGGGAATCCTACTGGTGAGACCGCAACAGGAACTATCCCAACTGCTCCCTTGCTCCCTTATATGGTAGGCCTCAATATTCCCGATTTTAACCAGTTGATCAATGACCCCATACACCATGATCCTAGTTGACCTGCTATGCCAACCAAGCTCCCTTTTGACATCCCCAAGTTTGAAGGTATTGCTAGAGAAGATCCTACAAACCATGTTCGATGTTTTCACATGTGGTGTTCGTCTAACTCCATCACTGATGACTCTGTCCATCTTTGATTGTTCCAGTGTACGCTTACTGGAGAAGCTTCTAAGTGGTATGTTGACCAGGCCTCCGCCTCTCATACTACTTTTGTGACTCTTGCCCAGGATTTTCTATCTTACTTCCAACTTCCCCTTCGTTATGACACTGGTACCGAACTTTTGACCTCTTTCCGTCAAACATCTATGACCCGCCTATCCGATCATGTCCAGGAATGGCAGAGAAGAAAGAACCTATGTCGAGCCCCTACCTTCGGAGACCATGTCTACATGGACTGGTTTCTCAGATCCCTTTTGCCTGCTATTGGAAAATATGTCACATCTCATTTCCTTCAAACCAAAGAAGACGCTCTCCAGATTGCATTGAATTTTGACCTGATCTACGCACAGTCTGGTTATGTTTATACCGTATTACCTGATCTCCCTAGACCCAGTGGTGCCAATGAATCAAGGGCATCCCATGCCGCTAATAGTATCATTGGAGCCCTTTCTCATCCGTACAGTCATCCTCTGATGGGTCATGGTTTCCCACAGGGAGGGGCCAGCTCCTCCTGCACTTTTCCCCCTCCTAGTAGCATGTATTTAGGATATTGTATGCCTCCTTCTTTTTCCCAACCTGTTTACCACAATGTTGTGCAAGATCCTTATTATCTGTATCTATAGTCTGGCTCTCCAGCTCCTCCAGCATTAGCACCCTTGCCTCCCTTGCCTTCTCAACCCTTGCAACAACAGCCACCACAACCCAGGGGTAGGTGTATGCACAACAGGGCGCGACTAATCCTCCTACTTCAAAAAATAAGAGGAAAGGCACCCAAAATCAATCTGCCCTAGGTAATCCAAGATCTAATCCCCAAGGTAATGCACATAACACTGCTAATCAGCAACAGGGCACTCAGCCCAAGCAGGACAGGCGTGTACGCATGAATAAGCCTTGTTCTTGTTGCAATGTCTATGGTCACTACACGCACGATTGTCCTCTTTTACCTCAGATGCGTCAGATGTGGTAGACTCAAGTAGCATCACGAGGACAACAAGCCTCCCCCTTGGTTCCTCCCAATGCTGCACCTATCTAGCTGGCTATATTTACCAATCTTTCCCCTAACAAGGATTCGTGGCCACCCAATCCCCTAAAGTTCAAGCGAACACTCAACCTCCTCCATTTGTTACCTTTTATTACCATATTCTCATGATGAACTTTGACCAACCCATTACCGTTGATCTCAACCTTCAGAGTTGATCCCGTTAGTACAACAAGCCTCCCGCTATGTATTCCCCCTAGCCCCCTTCTTCAGGTTCCACAAAGCCTCTTTTGAAAACCAATGGTCCTTTACAGATCCCTTAGCCTAAGGCAGAGGTTCATACCAATATCCCCAAGGGACCGTTACGTTGAAACACTGCTTTTGGCAAAGCTGCCCATTCATATAGTATAGTGGATGATTTGGCACAATTCCCTATTGCCATCTCAATGCTGGAGCTCCTATAGTCATGCCCTTCACAACGAAAAATCTCTACTAATAGCCATGGGCACTATGGATCCTTTAGATGATTGTTTTATCGTCTTCAATGTTGACTGGTCGGAACATCCCCCCTCTTCCTGCTTTCGTCACCTTCCAAATCCCCGTCAAGATCCGGAATGCGAATGTCTCTTGTTGTATCATTGATGAGGGGGCATCCACCTGTGTGATGTCCGCTTCAGTTTGGAAGCAACTCGGATCTCCTGAGTTGGCCCCTTCCACTATCACCCTCCAAGCATGGGATGGCCACTCTTCCCAGCCCATTGGCATGTTTCGCAATTTTCCTATTACTCTTGCGGCCAAGACTGTTTGTGTTGACATAAAAGTCATTGATGCCCCCTTAGATTAAAAAATTATATTGGGTCGTAGCTACACTCATGCGATTCCGTTGTCCCATCTGTGGTTCACCGTAAGATGTGATTTCTGCACAACGGAAAGATTTTCACCATCGACCAGTTGACATATTATGAACCACAGTCCCAGACCTCCCATGAGTCCATCGTCTCTTCGGTTGCCAACAAGAAAATAGTCGAACCTTTGACCAATGTCTCACCTGGAGTCTACAAAGACTCCTCTTTGATTGTTTCTTTCCCTGGTCTTCCTCCTCTTGTCTTTGATCCAAACTTGTCGAACGTTTGCATGATGCAATCGTCTTGGGCTTCCCTCAAGTGGCCCGCTTCAACTAGTCAACAGCCCCACCTTCTACAACCTGCTCCTAGTACCTCGACTCAGCCTTCAGGACCCCCTCCTCTAGGTCCCTCATCTACAGCTGATACCCATGAGTGTCTCTACCCTCCTGGCATAGTTCCTCCTAGCCTTAACCATCTCAGAGCTGTCCCTCCTGGCGATTACCCCTCCGGCCAAATACCGTTCCTAGCTCCCCCTCCTAGAGTGTTTTCAGTACCTTTTATGGCTGCCTTATCCCTTCCTAACCTAACCCTAGGGATCCCAGTCTGGTACATTGATCCCCCAGCTGCTATCCTGCCTATTCAGCCCAAAAATTATCTTTCTTTGACCCCAGTTCAATCGGTCTCGATGACCCCTCCCTCTGCTATCGTGCCTTAGGCACCTCAACAAGAACCTACTCCTGTTGCGACAGCTTCGGGTGAAGGGGAAAAAGCTCACAAGAAGGCACCTAAATATAGGGCTACCCCTATAAAACCTACTCCTCCTCAGCCTCCAAAGCGTACCCCCCCATGTACTTTGTGTGATGTTGTCGGTCATGCCACCCATCATTGTCCCGAATTGCCTCGTATCAAGCCCATGGTCAATGTTGCATTCCCTGAGTCTACGGTCCCTTAAGCCCCTATTTCTTCCTCGAATGCAACCAAGAACCCCAAGAATATTCACACCAACCAACCTTGTGCTTTGTGTGATCTCCATGGCCATTATACCCACCGTTGTCCCCACCTCACGCATTATCGTGCCTCCTTGGAGGTAGTTCAGGACTACGAGATTGAATAGAACCAGTCTGCCACTCCCGTACTTGCACAGTATGATTTAGGCCAACTTGAGGATTTAACCACTCCTATTGAAATTCCCCCTCCTGATGTTGAGATGACAGAGCCTGGGGCCACCATCCTCTACCTATCATCATTCATGAGATCCATGGTGGAAAATCCCTCTGAGACTTCCCCTTCTGTTTCGTTTGACCTCCCTTCAATGATCACCCTGGGCTCAACATCAGTGGATCCCTTGTCTTCTTGTCCTTGCATCACCCCCCATGACGATGCGCATGTGAACCTGTCTTCTCATCATGATGATTCAGGTAGCTTCGCCGCGTCATGTGGTCTCCCTTCCTCCAGTCAGCCCATCTTTTACTGTGATGATGACATCATGGAAGCCGTTTCCACCCTTGACTTCATCTTCCTTTCCCATAAGCGAGATGGCACCATTTGTGTCTATGGTGACTTTTGCACCTAGATCACAAGTTTCCCCCAAGGCAACTCCCACACACCCCCTACCCGTTGGTGTGCGGGACTCACTCTTGCAGTGTTTATTTGATTTCTACCTTGTGTTCAGGTTGCCGGCATCGTTCATCATCCTCTCACTTGTTTTCTTGTGGCATAATTCAGATGGACCCCCCATCCACACCTTTCCGATGTTGAAAGTCGCTACTCCCAGAATCTAGCATCAACAGGTTGGGCCATTTTACCCCCTTACATTCGCTTGTTCTCTCGAACGGTGTATGCATTGGTACTGCCACCAATAACCAGGTCGAATATGATGCAGTGTGAGGTTTATTGGCCGATTCCCTTTCCCATCACATTCTCCACCTTCATGTTCATTTAGATTTGCTGCCTCTTTTCATGCAATATAATGGTGTCTATCATGTGCATAATCCTATCCTTTTTAGAAGATATTTATGAGTGAAGCTTTTGATGCGCGAATTTGAAATCATTACATTCAATCATGTACCTAGAGCACAAAATCACTATGTAGATAACATTGTAAACAATATTATAGATTGGCATTTAGCACACGTGTTTAACAAAAGACAATAACATAAAACCATCAAAACGATGCATATCCATTATATGTGTTGTATAAAAAATTTTAGAGTCCATTAAATCTGATACATATGGCATGACCATAGCATGTTATAATAACTAAAAACTGGGGGCACCACATGCCCCTACACCTAATCACTATTTGGAGGATCTCAAGCCAATGGCTTTGCTCCTGTAGCACATAAAGCATGCATCCCCTGTCCGGGCATCGCCATGTGCCACATGACCCCTCGCCACTCCAAAGGTAGACCAATAAATGGCTCTATGTACTGGTCATTCAAGTCTTTCCATCCGCGCTCTGAAACACCGGTCAGAAGCCTCTCACATCTATGATGGATTTCCTCCAGGAGGGCCACTGCATCCTCATTTTGTAGTGCTCTTGATCCACTAGACCCTGTAGCTCCTGATACTGCAGTCTGTCCCATGTACCCCGCCAGTTTTACCGGTGTTGTATCTGCATACCAAAAGTGAATGGATTAGTACCATATACAATATTTTAAAACTTTAAAATGCACATAAAATATTAGCAACTTGTCACTTACTATCAGTTCCCCATACTCGACCTGGTGGCAGTGGCAAGTCCAAGTCCCCATGATAACTCATCCCACTATAGGGATAGCCGTCTATGTACAGTAGCATATGATCCCAATGAGCGAAAAACACGGGTTAGAACACCCATCCGACTGCCCCACCTCCCCCTCTGCATAATAGCCACCCCCAATGGCACATCCTAGGCTCTCTTAGGCCCCCATCTTGGATCTGTATGCGAGGTCGAAGTGTCGGGATCTTCTCAAAGAAGAGCGAGCACAACACTAGGCCATATGCCGAATCATGGTTCACTTGCTGCTTGCATAGCGACATATGTCGTTTCAATGATGACAGCATCATTTGGGCCCACCCATAGTAGGTCCCACTCAACACACTCTCAACATGCATCATCTGACCCCCAGTGATGTGGTTGAGTGCCTGGTTGCCCAGGATCTGCACCACCGCTGCGGCCACAACACGGGTCTCTAGCCTCTCTAGATCCCCAATCGGTATCCGCGTCCCGTTGACTTGGAGACCTGGTTGGCAATGATGCTCTACAAACTCCATGATGTTTCACTCTCATGGTATCACTGGCTGCGTATTCCCCACCATCCCAAGTGGTGGGAGACCAGTCAGGAAATATATATCCTAGACTATCAGCTTGATCCAGTGCCCCTACACTATAAAGACCTCATGTTCCAGATCCCAATAATTGACAATCTGGGCCAACAAGGGCTCTCCAGCTCTCATCAAAGGGTTCTCCACAAACTTCAAGACCCAAAACTTAACCAATGCACTGTGGACACCATGATCCTCTCGGATCTCCGACTGTAATGTGTCTAGGTCTCTTTCTCTCTAGTTGATCCTCAATTCTGCTACATTTGCACAAAAACATCATACTTGTTAGTGTATAGAAAGGAAAGACTGAATTGAAACAAAAAAACCCAGCTCTCAGCCAAAAAAAAGCATTGAAATACCCCTCTCTATTAGGTCACACTTTTCAGGCAAAATCCTGGGACAGGTCGCAGTTTTCTGCCCAAAACCTACTACCTAGGTCGCAGATATTTCCCCAAAAAGTGCGATCCGGTCGTGAAGAAGAGTAGGGGTCTGTTCCTGAGCTCTGGGCACCTAAACTGAAATTTCAATCCACTAAAATGAAAGAGTAGGGTTAGGCATCTTACTTGCAACTGACGAATCTCGATTCCAATGGTCGGTTTGTCAGATACGACTGCCCCAAGATTTAGGGCCTTTCCTCCTCTCTACATTCACCACAGTTACACTTGTAAATGAGTGAATTTTGAGGGGAAATGCCTTATTAAAAGAAAAATCATAGATTTTTCTTTCGCTTGCTGTGGCCATATTGTAGCTTAGTTTGAAAAACCATCCATACTGTTAGAAATATCTCACCGAGATCTAAGATGGGTATATTTTAGTTTTTTGTGATTTGATACTTCACCAAGACATATTTTTTCCAAGAAGGGTCGCTTCACCACTCCTCAAAATAGAATTTATTCACTTGAAACACTTGTAATTGGGGCGTCACTCAGCCTTAATACTTGTCCACGCTCATGTTGAATTTCATCGTGAGTACCCACCTTGCACTCATGTTTTTATGGTCCCCACTGGGCCTATTCTGCGTGGCAGCATCATCGAGTCGCCCTTGTTTAGAGCATCCTATTTGAGTCATCGTCACATTCATGGATTCTATCCCAAGTCCTTTTGTATCCCACTATAGTCCTCCATCATTCATTGCTTGGTTCCTCTCTCGTGTCGCACATTGTGGCCTTCAGTCCTACTATCCCCTATCCCCTTTGATGTTGTGTCAGTTTCTTCTAGGTCATCCATGCCCTTCATGCTCTAACAAGGGAAGTCGTCAGCCTGCTACTCAGTACCCCCATTCCACCATCATCTCTGGTGTCAGTCTATCAGTCGCTCTACTATTATCTCTCGTGCCTTAGTTGAGGATCCCTTATTGCCTCACCTATGGTGGACCTCCTTTTGTCAACATCAGTTCTTTCATTCCAGAAGACAGATCTAGAGGGCGGTGTACCTTGGTTCCAACTTCCACTCCTTTCACTGCCTCATATTAGGCAAAGGGACTCCTTATTTCCCTTTAACTTGATTGTTTCTCAGCTCCATCTCTTTACGGCATGATCAAGATTCATATACTTGATGGTTTAGTGATGCAACAGATTGTACCGGTGATTCCCGGGTGTGTGTGAGATGTTTCAGACCTCATGAGGGGTTGGCCCTTCAGGTAGCCCCCCACATGCCCGAATGACCTCTTCATTACAGCCTTCGATGCAACTCCACATATTTGATGGTTCAGGCATCATCCGCATGTAACATCTTTTAGTCTGCATGTATCATTCAGATTTCAGAGCCCTCTCCTATTTACAGGGCCTCTTTGGTTGTACTTATATCTCATGTACTCAGATATTATTATATAATTCCTGGCTGTTATCCCAGGAACATATGTATGTGGGATCCATTATAATGTTTTTATCTAGCCCATGTTTATGCTAGCATGTACTATATAGTTCAGTCCCTTGTTTACTAGACGCATTATTATTTATACTTTGTCTCGACGGGCATAGGTATGCCTCCCCCACCTCTTGTAGAACAGGTACTCACTCATAAAAGAGACTTGTCGCACTTGTAAGTCTCGCCTCCTCAGGGTCTTGTCCTCTAGAACTTTAGTCTACCTTATCTTTCTCTCTCTCTAACTTCCCCTTCAGTGTCTAGTGATTGAGTTCTTACAATGTACTTCGGTCATACGATTAGCTCCTAACGCTCGCACATTTGGGGGCAATCTGTTACACCAATTTTTGGTCATCTAACCTATTACTATTAGATGGACCAAATCACACCATGTAAGACCAATTTTACCCTAAGCAAAATTTCTTTCACTATGAAAAATAACTTAGTAATCCATAATTTATTAAGTTGTTTATGGTCTAAACAGGAAACCCCATGAGGAAATATTGAATAAATCCATATTTGTTTGATTTTCCTCAAGGAATAATTAGTTAAACCACAGTTTAATTAATATTCCTGGTCATATTTAACCCAAAACAGGAAAATTACTGACATAAATCATTATTTATATTATTATTTTCTAGGAATAATTATTTAAACATTATTTAAATAATATTCCTTGTGAAATTTGACTAAATCATTTATAAATAATTGAATAAATCACTATTTATTTAATTATTACTCAACCACATCCTTAAAATAATAAATAAATCATTTATTTATTTATTTATTTACAAATAAAGGGATTTGACCAAATTCAAATTCTTTTTCCCTACAACAAATATAATAAAATATTCCATAAAAGTGGGATTTAGATTTTGTTAATAATATTTTAATTATGCACCGATATCTAGATTAACTCAATATTTTGTTATAAATAAAAGGTTTTTTTCATTCATTCACTACCTTTTTTTGCCTAAAGATCACTCTGGATCTGTAGTTTTGGTCTGACTTTGATCCTCCATCATTGTCATATTTTGCTACCATTTTACTTGTGAGCTCCCTTTGAGTTCCATTTTTTGTCTGGGTTTTGTACACCATCAAGAGAGAGAGATCTTAGATCTGAAGTGATGAGGACATACAAGAACCCATCCCATTGAGGGGGACTGGTAACATCTTTCTATGTTCCCTTCCCAGGTGTCATAAATACAAAAATTCTTTAAAAATATTCTTGTCTTGTCAATTGGATGCATGGAGCAACTCTTGCTTTTATTTACTGCTTAATGTCTTTTACTGCATAGATCTAGATTTTGTAGCATTTATCTTGGTCAACTAACTGTATATCTAAATAAATTGGAAGCCATCTTTGATGTTAGGGCTTTTTTTTATGCACAGATAAAGTGAGATTTTTTCGTACGCGTCAAATTAGAATTCACACTAACACACACGTGAATTGCAGACAATTGGAAATCATGGAATATAGGGAACAACATGCAACTGCTGGAAATTCTCTCCCTCTAAAAATGTCATATAGGTGCACTCCATGATGAGCCTGGATGGATACTATAGGAAGCACATTGCAGGTTATGAATTGATCACTGCGTCCATGACTAGACTACTAAAGAAAGGTGCGAAATTCCATTGGGATGACAGATGTCAGAGGAGATCGCACTTATTAAGGGATGCGACTGTCACTACCTGATATGATTTGAAGTACCTGGTCAATTAACCTGTTTTAGGGGGGATGATCAACAGATGGTTTTCATTAGCCCTGGAGTATATGCACAGTAAAGTGCGAAATGCATGCGGTAGCTGCGCGAGGAGGTCGACTGGCTCGCAGAGGTGTCAAAAAATAATTGTTGGAACAATAAAACTGTTGGACATTGGGTTCAACACTCCTCTTCACAACATGGACTAACCACCTCTTATGGATCCTAAATCTGGTGATTGTAGGAGAGCCTAACACCTACGAGTTTTGGTCTAATAGAAATCGTGATTCCAACAATTGGTATCAAAGAGATAGGTCTCGAGTTCGAAACTCACCCGGCTCGTGTTGGGGGGGAGATTGTTGGACATTGGTTTCAACGCTCCCCGTTTGTTTCACGATATGGACTAACCACCTCTCGTGGATCCTAACTCTAGTGATTGTAGAGGAGACTAACGCTTGCAGGTTTTGGTCTAACGATAATCGTGATTCCAACAAAAACTTGAAAATAAATATTTATTACCATTTATGGGAGCATTTAGGTTGCATTTAATGAAGGGATTTTGCCAGATTTGGGTTTTTTTTCCATTTATGGAGACACATTAACGTAGAAGGAGTTGTTGAAGATGTGACACAAGTATAAATATGACCTATGGGTTCACAATAGTTCCCTTTTCATTCTGAGTGAATTCCTTACTTTGAGATCCTTGATTTCCGTTGCATTATTTGTGTCCATGTCTGATTTGGATCCGGGGTTCGAGGACGCATTGCACCAAGTAGGGTTTGGATATGCTATTCCTAGCAGTATGATGACCATGGTCATGACCCCTCAATCCAACAACATATTTCAGTCTTTTATATTAATGAAATGAAGTTATATTTCTACTACATCTCTGTTTCCATGTTTATATTTGTATTATGTTGTGTTCTTGCATAAATTCAGATCAGTGGTATTAGAGAGGTTTTCTCTTTATTTGTTTTTTTTTGCATGTCCCCAATGAGGCCAGGGTATAAGGATTTAGGGCTCGATCTGGTTAAACCCTTGTAAGATCAGCCTCACAAACCCCAATGACCTCCTATGGTGGACGAAAAGAAAAATGAGGGAATAGGATATCCTATCAAAATTTTGCTCGAGGAATCCCTCCAGAAAAAAAGAGAGCGCGATGATGGATAAACTTTCCCAGATCCTTTGGTGGATGCCCACAGGCAACAAATATTCATCTGAAAAACAACTCTGAAGGTGCCACTCCCTTTAAGGTACAAGTCAGCTTTAACATTTCCATATTTGAAGGCCAGATAGATGCAGATGTAGGGAAAATATTACTTTTTCACTCTTGAAAGTCATCCCCCATGTCAAGGACTGGTTAGAAACCTACTGGTGAGTAGAAGGATGAGGGGGAAACCTCACTATTCTCAGTTGCACCCACTTGGAATTCTTTCTGAGATGCCATCAAGGAACATACTACCCTTTTAGGAGCTATGAATATAAGTACATACAATGGACTACGTTGCGGCAACAGAGGGATCAAGATGTGCATGACCTGACAAATATTTTCCATGCCCTGCGCAGAAATTTGGGTATTAAAGATTCTGAGAAACATGTGGTTCTCAAGTACCACAACTATTTTCAAAAATACATTCAAGATGAAATGGAGTTCCTGGACATCTCCTCGCTTGGTGCAGTGTATCGATATGCTGCCAAAATTGAGCAGAAATTCAACTAGAAGTGAGACTTTGGATCTGCGAACCCGAAGCAGAACAAAGGTGCCCCCAAGCCACTAAGAAAAGGAAAAAGCCTAACCAGGACCATTTAGGGAAACTCCTCAAATCAACAAGCCAAGGGTGATGGGAGGGCAAAGAAGGAAACTGACAAGTGGTGCGAGTTCCATAAAATCCCCACTCACAACACGTATGAATGTCACGCAAAAAAGACACCAATGGCCAAGCTAAGAGACTCGGAGATGGATGAATGTTCTAATTATAAGCTGGAACCTGAAAAGGGAACTGAAAAGGGTAATCAAGTCATTGAGGTGGAACCCATTGCGATGGTAGCCACCACCAAGCTCCAAAAGGTGGAACCATAAGATCCAGAGGAGGGGGAACACCTATTTCACTCACAGATGTGGGTGAAGGGTTCACCACCACAATTCATTTTTGACATCGGGAGCCAAAATAAACTCATTTCATAAGAGATCATGAAGTGGTTGGGCCTATTGAACACACCACACCCATAGTCATACACCATTAGGTGGCTTCACCAAGGACAAGATCTACGCATTAGCTAGCATTGTTGCCTTCCCTATAGCATCAAGCCCTTCACGAATGAGGTATTGTGTGATATATATACTCTTGAAGTTTCTGATGTATTATTAGGCCAACAATAATTGTGGAATTTCCATGCCGTGTATGAGTCTAGGCCTCACATTTTTATTATTTCTTTGGGTAATATGTTATACAGGATACCCAAGGTAGCCCCGCCTACTGGCATCTCTTTGATATTTGCTAAGAAATGTAGTAAGATCATCTCTCAGACCAAGAAATTTATTTTCTTTCTGATTCTCTCTCAAAGTAAGGGGAATATTATAGCCACATCCATGGCCCTCACGAAGGGTTCGTCCATGCATCAAAAGCAGGTGGATACGTTTGTGAAAGAATATAGGGACATCTTCTCCTCACCCACAGGGGTACCTTTGCACTGTCAAGTCAAGCATTTGATCGATATGACTCCCAAAGCACCTCTACCCAGCAAGCCAATATATTGCCACTCATTTCTATAAAATGAAGAGATCAAGCGGAAAATCTAGGATTTGATGCAAAAAGGGAACATTCAACCAAGTTCCTCGCCTTGTGGGAGCTCGATTGTACTTGTATAGAAGAAGGATGGGACTTGGAGACTCTGCATTGATTATCAGGCACTAAACAAAGTCACTGTCAGGTTCAGGTATCCAATCCCATGGATTGATGAGCTTCTAGACCAACTCAAGGGGGCTAAGTATTTCAGAAAGATCAATTTGAATTCTGGCTATCACCAGATTCCAATAGAGCCCACATATGTATGGAAAACTTCCTTCAAATCCAAGGAATGCATTTCTGAATCGTTGGTTTTTATCTTTGGGTTTACAAATGCACCTGCTACTTTTATTAGGATAATAGATGAATTCTTGTAGCCCTTCACCAACTCGTTCATGGTTGTTTATCTAGACGACATCATCCTCAGCAAGATTTGGTAAGAGCACTTTCAACACATTCGACATGTCCTTGAAACCCTTGAGCAACAAAAAATGTGTGCCAACTTGGAGAAATGCACCTTTGGTATGATCCATGTCCAATATCTGGGTTACATCATAGATGATTAATCAGGTGCTTAGAATTGTGCTCAAAAATAAAATTTCTCAGAATGGCACAGAACCTAAATGACCATGTAGTGTTTGTCATTTTGAATCCATTCCAACTCGTTTCGTGTGAAATGGACTCCGTATGGCTTTAGAAATGAGTTCCGTTTGTTTTGATAAAGAGGCAAATTTTGTAAAAATTGTGCAGACAGAGCCAGTCAATGGTCCGTACTATTGACTGGGCATGGCTTTGTGGCAGGGTGATAGGGAAGGTCAACCTTGGTCAATTTACCCTCCGACTAATGGGATATTTTCAGATGGCAGCTATGGATTAGTTCGAATTTATAGTGAATTGGCATGTTTTCATTGGGTTTTGATGGGCCAATGAGGAGGGGACACATGGCTTAGCTTGGGGCCACCACGTGTCCTACTTACAATGTAGAAATTTTTTTTATAGACCAGAAGGAACGTGTGGCAGTCGAACATAAGACCTCCACCCTGCCAAGAACACATGCCACCAGTCTACCTACCGCTTGAATATTAAGCTTATAGTGCATCACTTATATTTAAGGTTTAATGAAAATTTCAACAGGGGGAGAGGGGGCCAGCCCCCAATACACGTGACCTAGACCTGGAGACCACGGTGAATCACCAGAGGGGCTTACCCTAAGCATGGTGGTTTAAACTTAATTCACCATTATTAACGCTAAAATTCAGTAACTAAGCACTAATATAAATTTAACACAAAGCACGGGTTTAAGTGCTAATCCCATTTAATTAGCTTAATGCGGTTTTATTAAGTTAATCAAGATTAACTTGGTGGTCCAAAAAATACGGCGGAGTTGCTATTTTGGCACCAACTAGACGGGATAGTGCCAGTTAGCTAAATTTAGGGAGGAAATTTTGGAACAAACTAGTGGAGTTCATAACTCAGTAAGTTTTCGACCAAATGAGGAGAAGAAAGAGGTTAGGGGTACCATTTTTGAGTATTCTGAACTCATTGGTGTAGGTTTCAGGAGTAGAACATCCTCAATTTGAAGTTTATTCTTTAGTGAGCATGTCTCATGAAGGAGAACTACCATGATAGAAGATGAGAGAGAATTCAGGAAGGCATTTTTTGATATAAATGAGATGGTAAATGACCTCTATGAGGAGATGAATTTAAGGATGCAAGGAGAAATTTATAGGCCTCCAATAGAAAAGGGTTCTCCAGGAGGAGGAGGCCACAAAGATGGTAGGAAGCCACCATGCACTCCACCATCATCCTCACCACCATCTACACCTTCCTCTTCATCATCTTGCACTACCACAACCCTTTAAACTGTTCATCCACATACTTCAAAAGGAACTGGTAAATCACCCTTACTTAAACATGATGTCAAATTTGAGCTACCGATGTATAATGGTGAAGTGAATGCAGATAATCTAGATAATTGGATTCATAAATTGAGGTTTATTTCAAAATTCAAAACCTTCAAGAGGATGACATAAAGATTCAATTGGCTTCCTTGAGAATGGAGGGTGCAACACTTGTATGGTGGGAAGCAAGGACATAAGATGAGATTAAAAACCATGGTAATATCTCAATGTCTTGGCTTAATTTCATTTCTGCCATTAAAAGGAAATTTTACCCTCTAGCTTACATGTAAAAAGCCATTATGGACTGGAAAAATTTTAGACAACTAAAGGGACAAAGTGTTCAAAATTATACACAAGTGTTTAGAAGAAGAGCACTAGTTTTGGGTGTCAATTTAGCTTCTCACGAAACTTTGTTAAAGTATATTGGGGGTTTCCACAACTATCTTAGAAATACTATTCTTGTCTTGAATTGCACAAAATTAGATGAGGTTTGTGTTTAAGCCAAACATCTAGAAGTAAGAGGGAAACATAGTGCAGATGAGAAAAGTGATAGTTTCCTTGTGTATGAAGGTAAAGGAAAGGGAAAATTTAATGGAAGCAGAAAGAAAAATGGTTATATTAAAATAGAGAAAGATAAAATCACATGTAAACATTGTTCGAAAAATGGCCATGATGAAGACCATTGTTGGCAACTCCATCCAGAGTTGAAGCCCAACAAACTTAAAACCAAAGAGAAGGAGAAAACAATTGCAATCATTGAACATGACTTAGGTTCAGATTCATGAGATGAAAACAAGATTACAAAAATGGGTTTGAAAGGTAAGAACACAAAAAGAACTATTTCTTTAATTTGTTCTAATGTAACTCAAGATGATTATACAATAATAGAACTCTTTCATATTATAGTTGTTTTAAAACATACCAAAATAGACACACTATTTGATAGTGATTCTCAAGCCAATTTGATTTTTGAAGACCTAGTTAAGAGGGTAAATCTAGAAACTGTTGCACATCCAAGACCTTATCCTTTAGGGTGGATATGAAATAATGCAAACTTACAAGTAACAAGAAAGTGCATCCTAAGGTTTGCAATCAATTCAACTTTCTTGATGAAGATGAACTTGATGTAGTTCCGCTTGAGATTTGAGGTTTTGTTTTGGGAAGTCCTTATCTTTATGATAGGAGGGTTGTATTTAATCCCCATGAGAATAAGTACCACCTTTTCAAGAATGGTACTGAGTACATAGTTAGAGAGCATAAGAAGAAGATAATTTTGTCTCTTATACATGCAGGAAAAATGAAGAGAATAGTGAATGCAAGTCAAAATTTGGCTTGGTTAATGTTCAAGCATAGTGATGTTTTGAATGATACCTTTCAAAAAGATGCATCAAATGAACAATATGATTTCATTGAATTTGCTAATTTTTGTAATAAGATGTTTCAGGGCTCTAACATGTTGCCTTTGAAAAGAGTTAAACAAGATGTGAGAGATTTGCAGCAGTCCACATTAGTGTTGAACAGTGATGGAAGCAAGATACGAGTGCTAAATGGTGAAAAAATAAAAGAGAAAGCACCAAAGAAAGATGAAAAATAATGCATAGGTTCTAAAAGTGATTATTTTTTGTTTCAAAATGGTACATGGAAATGGCGAAAACACTTTGTCAAAATTCAATGCAAGTACAAGGCAAGACAAGCTAAAAATTGCCATGTCGATAATGTTCGAGGTGAGAAAGTTTTCAAGTTTCCTTTGATTGAAAACCGAGGTGGGAAAAAGTTTGTTTCTTCAAGGGCAACTTGTTGTTCTGCAAATTATAGGAAATTTTAGCATGACGGTTTCTACAACAGCAAGATAGGGTTTCTAGAATCAAGGAAAAAGATTAGTTTTTATGAAAAGATCAAATTGTTGAAATTAGGGAAATTACAGTGGTTTGAGACTGGAAGGGTGAGGGAATTGTGCTCTCATCCACATGTTCAGTAATGAAAGAGATTTTGGGGTCCAAAATATTCTAGTGGGGAGGAATGATCAAGTGCTTAGAATTATGCTAAAAAATCAAAGTTGTCAGAATGACACAAAACTTGAACGACTGCTTAGTGTTCATCATTCTGAATCAGGTGCAACTCGTTTCGCGTAAAATGGGCTTCGTATGGCTTCAGAAATGAGTTCTGCTTGTTTTTCTAAATAGGAAAATTTTGTAAAAGATGTGCAAACAGACCCAGTCAACAGTCCATACTACTGACTGGGCATGCCTATGTGGCAGGGTGACAGGGCATGTCAACCTTGGTCAATTTCTCCTCGGGCTAAAGGGAAACTGCCAAGTGGTAGTTGTGGATTGGTTCAAATTTATGGTGAATTGGAAGGTTTTCATTGAGTTTTGATGGGCCAATGAGGAGGGGACACGTGGCTCTGCCTGGGGCCACTACGTGTGTTAAACCAATTTTTGGTCATCTAACCTATTACTATTAGATGGACTAAAGTACACTATGTAAGACCAATTTTACCATAGTAAAATTATTTTCACTATGAAAAATAACTTAATAACCCATAATTTATTAAGTTGTTTCTGGTCTAATCACGAAACCCCATGAGGAATAATTGAATAAACCTTATTTGTTTGATTTTCCTCAAGGGACAATTAATTAAAAACTGTTTAATTAATATTCATGGTCATATTTAACCCAAAACAGAAAAATTAATTAGATAAATAATTATTTATCTTATTATTTTCTAGGAATAATTATTTAAAACATTATTTAATTAATATTCCTTGTTAAATTTGAATAAATCATTTATAATAATTGAATAAATTATTATTTGTTTAATTATTACTTAACCACATTCTTAAAATAATAAATAAATATTTCTAAATAAAGGGATTTAACCAAATTCAAATTCCTTTTCCCTCCAACAAAAATAATAAAATATTCCATAAAAGTTGGATCTATATTTGGTTGATAATATTTTAATCATGCACCAATATCTAGACTAACTCAATATTTTTTTATAAATATAAGGGTTTTTCCATTCATTCACTACCTTTTGTTGCCTAAATATCACTCTGGATCTATACTTTTGGTCTGACTTTGATCCTCCCATCATTGTCATATTTTTCTACTTTTTGGTTGTGAGCTCCCTTTGAGTTCCATTTTGTCTGGGTTTTCTGCACCATCAAGAGAGTGAGATCTTAGATGTGAAGCACTGAGGACATACAAGAACCCATCCCATTGAGGGGGACTGGTAACATATTTCTATGTTCCCTTCTCGGGTGTCATAATCCATTTTTTTTTTTAAATTCTTGTCTTGTTCATTGGATGCATGGAGCAACTCTTGCTTATTATTTGTTGTTTAATATCTATAATGCACAGATCTCGATTTCTGTAGCATTTATTCTGATCACTAACTGCAGATCTAAGGAAATTGACAACCATCTTTGATGTTAGGGCTATTTTTTATGCACAGCTAAAGTGAGTTTTTTCGTACACTTTCGATTAGAATTCACACTAACAACTTGCGAATCCACAAGGGTTTTTAATTATGACCGTTGTCATTTTTTAGATCCCTACATGACTAGCTACTTCAGCCCCTAGGTTTTTTCTTCATCTTCTTATTTTTCATTTCTTGATGTTTTTTTTAATCTTTAAAACCCTAAAACAGTAAAAATTATAACTTCCGTGTGTTTCTGGGCCCTTTACATAGGTAATAGGTATCAACCACAGTAGAGATGACATTTTTTATGAAATCTTCTCCTGAAACAGCCGGAAGTGCAGGTCACACTTTTTGGGCCAAAAAATGTGACCTCATCTCTCAGGTAGTGGAAAACAGCCTGAAAATAATGACCTCAGTGGAAAACAGGTCAGAAAATGCGACCTGTACTTTTTGCGAGATTTTTTCTGTGATTTTTCTGGGTTTGTCTGGGCCACTGTTCAAAGTTATCTAACTTACCTCTCCACCCATCTTGGACCTATAATTTCTTAGTTTTACTCGTCGAAGTAGGAACCAAGCCCCTTAATGCTTCAGTATGCTTCCACCTTTTTAAGAGGAGTTTAGCTGAAGTAGGTCTTCTGAGATTTTAGTGTTTTCAACCATTTTTCAGATTTTAACCTACACTTTTAGATTTGTTATTCATCCATCAAAAACACCTCTTTTCAGTTTTGTTTTGTCCTCCATTAGGGTCCCCTCCATTTCCCTTCAGTTTGTAGCCTTTCGCCACCTTTTTTGTATCATTTTTCCCTCTGGTTTTTCACTATTTTCTACCCCTCTTTCCAGTAGATTTGACCTCTAGTTCCCTATCTCTCCCAACTTTAGATCCATTGGCCATTTTGTGTGTTTTGACTAGATTTTTCCCACCCATAGACTAGTGTTTGGGAAGCCCTCCTCCTTGGGTTTAAATTGATGCATATTTAGTTTTTTATTTTACTGTTGTATTAAGTTTCCTTTACTTTCATTTTTAGATTTATTTACAGTTATACAACATATTTTTTCTTTTTTTTCTACGCATGTCTGGGCTTACTTAAAATTAACACACTTATCACATACCCGCACACCCTAAGTGAAGAGCGCCTATTTTACACTGCCAGGCCAAGACTTAAAAATTGTAATCAATTGATCTTGCACCTCACTACCCTTGTTTACCTCTCTTCCTAAACATCGTAATCAATTTATCTTGTACCTCCCTACCCTTGTTTACCTCTATTCCCTTTTGTGTTATGTGTCCTTTTACCATCATTGCCCCACAAAGGCATTTATCCCGGATACTCCAAGGCCTTCATCCTCAGTTTCCGTTAGGAAGACTTACTCCTCCGCGTAGGGTTTGAGTTTGTCCTCCATCGAGTCCCCATTCTGACTCTGCTTCTGGTTTACCAGGTTCCCCTTCTGGTTCTCTCACTGGCTCTCCTCCACCTTTCACCTTCACCATGTCTGGTTCAGGACCTAACGCTAGTGGAAGCCCTGGCCCTAATGCTGGGAATGTTACGTGTGGTGCTGCAACATGAACTATTTCGGCTGCTCCCTTGCTTCCTTATATGGCGGGACTAAGCCTTCCCGAATTAGCCAGTTGATTAATGACCCCATACACCATGATCTTGGTTGGCCTGCTATGCCAACCAAGCTTCCTTCAAACATCCCCAAGTTTGAAGGAAGTGCTAGAGAGGATCCTAACAACCATGTTTGTTCTTTCCACATGTGGTGTTCATCTAACTCCATCACTGATGACGTTGTCCATCTTTGATTATTCCAGCGTACGCTTATTGGAGAAGTTTCCAAGTGGTATGTCGATCAAGCCTCCTCCTCTCAAACTAATTTTGCAACCCTTGACAAGGATGTTTTGTCTTATTTCCAACTCCCCCTTGTTATGACATCGGTACCGAACTCTTTACCTCTTTTTGCCAAAATTCTGCTACCTACCTATCTGATTATATTCAGGAATGGCGCAGAAGGAAGAGCCTATGTTGAGCCCATGCTTTCGAAGAGCGTGTCTACATGGAATGGTTTCTTAGATCCCTTTTTCCTTCTATTGGAAAAGATGTCGCATCTCACTTCCCTCAGACTGAGGAAGCTTCCCTCTAGATTGCGTTGAAATATGACCTGATCTACGCACTATCTAGTTATGTTTATACCGTCTTACTTGATCTCCCTAGATCCGATGGTTCCAATGCACCTGGGGCATCCCATGTCACCGACGGTATCATTGGATCCCTTTCACATCCATACACTCATCCTCCTATGGGTTATGGTTTCCCTCAGGTAGGGGCTAGCTCCTTTAGCACTTTCCCCCTCCCGACAACATGTATCCAGGATATGGCATGGCCCCCCTGTTTGCCCAATTTTTTTACTCCAATGTTGCCCAACCTCCTTCTTATCCATATCTGCATCTTGGTGCTCCATCTCCTCCAGCACTAGCACCTCAACCTCCCTTGCCTTCTCAAGCTCTGCGACAACATCCACCCCCCCTCAGGGTCCAGTGTATGCTCAACAGAGTGCGACTAATCCTCCTACTTCCAGAAAGAAGAGGGAAGGCAAAAAAAACCAATTTTCCCTAGGTAATCTAGGAAACCATACCCAAGGGAATCCATCTAACACTACAACCCAACAACAGGGCACTCAATATAAGAAAGACATGCATATTCACATGAATAAGCCTTGTTCTTGTCGTGGTGTCTATGGTCACTACACCCATGATTTTCCTCTTTTACCTCAGATGGGTCAGATTTGGGAAGCTCAAGCAGCATCCCAAGGAAAACACACCTCCCCTTCAGTTCCTCCTAATGTTGTACCCATCCAACTAGATTTTTTTACCAATCCATTCCCCTAGCAAGGATGTGTGGCTTCCCAACCCCTTGAAATTTAGACAGCCACTCAACCTCCTCCATATGGTACTTATGATTACTAGATCCTCATTATGAGCTCTGACCAACCCAATACTATTAACCTCAACCTTCAGACTCGGTCCCATCAGTACAATAAGACCCCCGCTACATCTACCACCGAGCCCCCATCTTCAGGTCCTTAGAGCCTCTTTCAACACCCAATGGTCCTTTAGTTATCCCTCAGCCTAAGGCAAAGGTTCATAACAAGATCCCCAAGGCACCATTACACCGAAACACTGCTTCTGGTAGATGACTTGGCGCAATCCCCTGTCGCCATGTCAACGTTGGAAATCCTCTAGTCGTGCCCTTCACGATGAAAAGATATGCTAACTGCTATGGGCATTATGGATCCTTTAGATGATCATTTGATTGTCTTCAAAATTGACAAGTAAGAGCATCCCCCCCTTCCTGCATTCGTCGCCTTCCAAATCCCTGTCAATATCCAGAATGCCAAGGTCTCTTGTTGTCTCATTGACGAGGGGGCATCCACCTGTGTGATGTCTGATTTTGTTTTGAAGCAAATCAGATCTCCTAAGTTAGCCCCTTCCACTATCACCCTCCATGTGTGGGATGGCCACTCTTCCCAGCTCCTTGGCATGTTCCGCAATCGTCCTATTACTCTTGCGGGCAAGACTGTTTGTGTTGACGTTGAAGTCATTGATGCCCCCTTAGACTAAAATATTCTGTTGGGTCATAGCTACACTTATGAAATTTATTCTATCCCATCTGTGGTTCACCATAAGATATGTTTTCCTCATAATGGAAATATTGTCACCATCAATCAATTGACATATTACGAACCGAAGTCTCAGACCTCTCGTGAGTCCACTATTTCTTCAGTGGCCAATAAAAAAATAGTCGAACCTATAACTAGTGTCTCACCTGGAGTCTATAAATATTCCTCTTTGCTTGGTTCATTCCCTGGTCTCCTTCCTCTCATCTCTCGGTCTGACCTCAAATGGACTGGTTCGACCAGCCAACAACCCCATGCTCTCCAACCTGATCCTAGTCCTTTGACTAAGCCTTTAGGACCCTCTCCTCAAGACCCCTCATCTGTAGTTGGTTTCCATGATCCTATCTACCCTCGTAGAATGGTTCCCTGTCACCTTAACCATCTCGGAGTTGTCCCACCTAGCCATTACCCCTCCGGTTAGATATTGTTTCTTGCTCCCCCTCCTGGAGTATTTTCGGTACCTGTTATGGCTACCTTATCTCTTCCTAACATGACCCTGGGGATCCTAGTCTGGTACATTGATCCTCTAGCCACTATCCCGCCTGGTCAGCCCAAACCTTATACAACTTTGACCCCGGTCCAACCGGTCGCCATGACCCCTCCCTTTGCTTTTGTGCCCTAGCCACCTCAATAGGAACCTACTCTTATTGCGAAAGCCTCGGGTGAGGGGGGAAAAGCCCAAAAAAGGGCACCTAAGGACAAGGCTTCCCAGACAACCCCTCCTCCTCCTCAGCCTCCAAATTGTACCCCTCCATGTGCTTTGTGTGATGTTTTCGGTCATGCCACCCATAACTGTCCTGAATTTCCTCGTATCAATCCCATGGTCAATGTCGTGTTTCCTAAGTCTAAGGTCCCTGAAGCCCCTATTACTTTACTGAGTGCAGCAAAGAAAGCCAAGACTATGCACACCAACCACCCTTGTGCTTTGTGTGATCCCCATGTCCATTATACCCATCTTTGTCCCCACCTAGCAGACTATCGCACCTCTTTGGACGTGGTTCGCCAATACGAGACCGACCACCATAAGTTTGCCTCTCCTCTACTTGCGCATTATGCTTCGGGTGAACCAGAGGACCCATACACTCCCATTGAAATTTCCCCTCCTGATGTTGAGATGATGGAGCATTTGGCCACTATCCTCTACCTATCATCATCTATGAGATCCACGGTGGAAGACCCCTCCGGGGCTTCCCCTTTTGTTTCACCTAACCTCCCTTCAGTGATCACCTTGGGCTCAACATTGGTGGATCCTTCATCTACTTATTCTTCCGTCACCCCCCGTGATGATGCACATGTGAACCTCTCTTCTCATGATGATGAGTCAGGTAGCTTTGCCGCGTCATTTGGTTATCCTTCCACCAGTCACCCCATCTTCTACTGTGATGATGATATCATGGAAGATTTTTCCACCCTTGACTTAATTTTTCCTACCCATAAGAAAAATGGCACCATTTGTGTCTATGGTGACTTTCGGGACCTGAGCACAAACTGCCCCCAAGGCAGTTCCCCCACACCATCCACCTTTCAGTGTGTGAGGGGTAGAAGTTCTACCCATAGCACTCCCTCTAGCAGTGCTTTCTTGATTTCTGCCTTGCATTCAGGTTTCTAGCATTGTTCATCATCCTCTCATTTGGTATCTTATGGAACCTTTCAGATGGACCCCCCATCCACACCATATATTGGTTATGCCGATGGTGCAAGTCACCACTCTCGGAATCTAGCCTCAGTAGCCTGGACCATTTTTACCCCCTTGCATTCACTTGTCCTCTCTAATGATGTATGCATTGGTACTGCCACCAATAACCGGGCCAAATATGATGCAGTGATAGGATTATTAGCCAATGCCCTTTCCCTTCACATCCTTCACCTTCATGTTTGTTTAGATTTCTTGTTGCTTGTCATGCAATTGAATGGTGTTTATTGTGTGCATAATCCTCCTTTTTAGAAGATATTTTCCAGTGAAGTTTTTGATGCATGAATTTGAAATCATTACATTCAGTCATGTACCTAGAGCAAAAAATCACTATGTAGATAGCATTGCAAAAAAATATTCTATATTGGCATTTATCACAAGAATTTAACACAAGAAAATAACAGTAAACCATAAAACGATGCATATCCATTATATGTGTTGTTCAAAATGTTTTAGAGTCCATCCACTCTGATACATATGAAATGCCCATAGCATGTTACAAAAATAAAAAATGGGGCCACCTCATGCTCCTACATCTAATCACTATCTGAAGGATCCCGGGCTAATGGCTAGGCTTTGGCAGCTCGTAGATCACGCATCCCCTTTCTTGCCATCACCATGCACCACATGACCCTTCGCCACTCCGAGGGTAGACCAATACATGGCTCTATGTACTAGTCATCAAGGTCTTTCCAGTTGTGCTCTGAAACAGTGGTCAACAAACTCTCACATCTATGATGGATGTCCTCCAGGAGGGCCATTGCGTCCTCATTTTGTGGTCCCCTCGACCCACTAGGTGCTGCAGCTCCTGATACTATAGGTTGTCCCATATATTTGACCAGTTTCACCAGTGCTATATCTTCCTACCAAAAGTGAATGAATCACTAACATATACAATATTCTGAAACTTTAAAATGCACATAAAATATAAGAAAATTGTCACTTACCATCAGGTCCTCATGCTCAACCTAGCAGAAGTGGAAAGTCTGGGTCCCCATGATAGCTCATCCCATGATAGGGATAGTCGTCTATATATAGTGGCATCTGATCCCAATGCACAAAAAACTTGGTTCGGAACACCCGTCCGACTGCCCCACATCCCCCTCTACACAGTAGCCACCCCCAGTGGCGCATCCTGGGCTCTCGTGGGTCCCCATCCTGGATCTGTATACGAGGCTGAAGTGTTGGGATCTTCTCAAAGAAGAGTGAGCTAAGCATTGTGCCATATGCATAGTCATGGTTCACCTGTCGCTTGCATAGAAACAACTGTCGTTTCAATGAAGACAAAATCATTTAGGCCCACCCATAGTAGCTCCCACTCAATACTCCCGGGATCTGCAGCACTACTGCAGCCACAACACAAGTCTCGAGCCTCTCTAGATATCTGAACGGTATCCGTGTCCTTTTCACATGGACACCTGGTCGATAGTGGCACTCTACAAACTCCATGATGTTTCGTCCTCACGGTAACACTGGCTGTGTGTTTCCCACCATCCCAAGTGGTGGGAGATAGGTCAAGAAATATATATATCATAGATAGTCATCTCGATCCAGTTCCCCTACACTATAAATATTTGATGATATAGATCCTAATAGCTGACAATATGAGCCAACAAGGGCTCTCCTACTCTCATCAAAGGGTTCTCCACAAACTTTGGGACCCCAAACCTGGCCAATGCAATGTGGGCTACATGATCCTCTCAGATCTCAGACCATAACGTGTCTAGGTCTCTCTCTCCAATTGATCATCAACTCTACCATATTTTCATAAAGCCATCATGTTTTTTAGTGTATAGAAAGGAAATACTACATCATAATCATAAAATCCCAGCTCTCAGCCAAAAAAAACACTAAAAACCCCTTTCCCTAGCAGGTCACACTTTTCTGGCCATTCCTGGGACAGGTTGCAGTTTTCTACCCAATACCTACTACCCATGTCATAGAAAAGGCCCCAAAAATTTTGACTTGGCCGTGAAGAGGAGCAGAGGTCTATTCCTGAGCTATGGGTGCCTAAACTAAAATTTTAATCCACTGAATTGAAAGAGTATGGTTAGGCCTCTTACCTGGAATTAACGGATCTCGATTCCAACGGTCGGTTTGTCAACTATGATCACCGCAAGATTTAGGGCCTTTTCTCCTCTTTACATTCACCACAGCTACACTTGCAAATGAATCAAATTGGAGGGAAAATGCCTTATTAAAAGAGAAACCCCAGATTTTTCTTTTTCTAGCTGCGACGAAACTGTAGCTCAGTTTGACAAACTACCAAGAATGTTGGAAAGATCTCACTGAGCTCTCAAACGGGTATCCTTTTATTTTCGTTGATTTGATACTTCACCCTAACAATTTTTTTCCAAGAAGGGTCACTTCACCATTCCTCAAAATCGAATTTCTTCATTTGCAAAACTTGTACTTGGGGCACCACCTTGCCTTCATACTTGTCCATGCTCGTGTCAATTTTCTTCATGAGTAACTATCTTGTACTTATGTTTTTATGGCCTTCACCGGGCCTATTCTATGTGGTAGCATCATCAAGTCCTGCTTGTTTAGAGCATCCGAGTTGAGTCATTGTTGCATCCATGGAGTCTATCCCGAGTCCCTTTTGTCTCCTGCCACAATCTTTTATCCTTCATTGCTTTGTCCCTCTCTTGTGTCGCACATTTTGGCCCTCAGTCATACTGTCCCCTATCCCCTCGAGAGTCAAGTCAGTAGCTGCCAAGTCATCCATGCCCTTCATGCTCTTACAAGGGAAGTCATCAGCCCACAACTAAGTACCCCCCATTCCACCATCATCCCTGGTGGCAGTTTATCAGTTGCTCTACTATTATCGCTTGTGCCTTAGTTGAGGATTCCTTATTTCCTCACCTATGGCAGACCTCCTTTTGTCGAAATCAGCTTATTCATTCCAAAAGACATGTTTAGAGGGTGGTGTACCTTGGTTCCAGCTTCCACTCTTGTTCGGTGCCTCGGATTGGGAAAAAGGGCCATTTATTTCCCTCTGACTTGATTTTTTCTCAGTTCCAGCTCCTCATGGCATGATTGAGATCTGTATACTTGATGGTTCAGTGATGCAACAGATTGTACCAGTGATTCTCAGGTATGTGTGAGATGTTTTAGACCTCAAGAGGGGGTGGCCCTTCAGGTAGGCCCCCACATGTCTAGATGACTTCTCTACTACATCCTTGGATGCAACTCCATATATTTGATGGTTCCAGCCTCAGCCGCTTGTAGCACCTTTATAGTTGCATGTATCATTCATATTTTCAGATCCCTTTCCTATTTTACAGGGCCTCTTTGGTTGTATTTATATCTCATGTACTCAAATATTATTGTATAAGTCCTGGCTAATGTCCTAGGCACAGTATGTCTATGGGATCCATTATCATGTTTTTATCTAGCCCATGTTTATGCCAACATTTACTTTATAGTTCAGCCCCATGTTTGCTGGACGCATCATTATTCTTTGTACTTTGTTATCTCGGCAGGCATAGGTATGCCTCCCCCGCCTCATGTAGAATAGGTACTCACTCATAAAAGAGACTTGTCACACCTGTAAATTTTCCCCCCTCAGGGTATTGTCCTCTTGCACTTCATTCTGCCTTATATTTCTCTCTCTCTTTGACTCCCCCTTTGGTGTCTAGTGATTGAGTTCTTACACTATACTTCAGTCATACGATTAGCTCCTAACGCTCGCACACTAGGGGCAATCTGTTACACCAATTTTTGGTCATATAACTTGTACTATTAGATGGACTAAAGTATACCATGTAAGACTAATTTTACCATAGTAAAATTGCTTTCACTATGAAAAATAACTTAATAAGCCATAATTTATTAAGTTTTTTCTGGTCTAAATAGGAAACCCCATGAGGAATAATTGAATAAATCCTTATTTGTTTAATTTTCCTCAAGGGATGATTAATTAAACCATGGTTTAATTAATAATCCTGGTCATATTTAACCCAAAACAGGAAAATTAATTAGATAAATCATCATTTATCTTATTATTTTCTAGGAGTAATGATTTAAAACATTATTTAAATAATATTCCTTGTTAAATTTGACTAAATCATTTATAATAATTGAATAAATGATTCTTTATTTAATTATTACTTAGCCACATTCTTAAAATAATAAATACATCATTTATTTATTTATTATTTCTAAATAAAGGGATTTGACCAAATTCAAATTCCTTTTCCCTCCAAAAAAAATAATAAAATATTCCATAAAAGTTGGATCTAGATTTGGTTAATATTATTTTAATTATGCACCAATATCTAGACTAACTCAATATTTTGTTATAAATAGAAGGGGTTTTCCATTCATTCACTACCTTTTGTTGCCTAAAGATCACTTTGGATCTATACTTGTGGTCTGAATTTGATCCTTCCATCGTTGTCATATTTTTTTACGTTTTGCTTGTGAGCTCTCTTTGAGTTCCATTTTGTCTAGGTTTTCTGCACCATCAAGAGAGAGAGTTCTTAGATCTAAAGCACTAAGGACATACGAGAACCCATCCCATTGAAGGGGACAGGTAACACATTTCTATGTTCCCTTCCCAGGTGTCATAATATAAAAAATTCTTTAAAAATTATCATTTTGTTCATTGGATGCATGGAGAAACTCCTTCTTATTATTTTTTGTTTAATATATTTAACTGCATAGATATGTATTTCTGTAGCATTTATTCTGATCACTAACTGTAGATCTAATGAAATTGACAACCATCTTTGATGTTAGGGATGTTTTTTATGCACAACTAAAGTGAGTTTTTTTGGTACACTTGCAATTAGAATTCACACTAACAATGTGTCCTCCTCACAGTGTAGAAAATTTTGTTATAGACCAGAAGGATTGGTCGGGGGTCGAACACAAGACCTCTGCCCTACCAACAACACATGCCACCATTCCTCCTACTACTTGAATCTTAACCTTATAGTGCACCACTTATATTTAATGTTTAAGGGAAATGCCAATGGGGGGAGAGGGGGCCAAACCCCAATACACGTGACCTAGACATGGAGACCACAGTGGAGCACCGAAGGGGCTTAACCTAAGCACGATGGTTTAACCTTAATCCTCCATTATTAATGCTAGACTCCATTAATTAAGCACTAATCTAGATTTATCGCGAAGCACAGGTTTAAGTGCTAATCCCATTTAATTAGATTAATGTGATTTTATTAAGTTAATATGGATTAAATTGGAGGCCTAAAAAATACGACAGAGTTTCTATTTTCGGCGCCAACTAGTTCAGATAGTGCCAATTAGCTAAATTTAGGGAGGGAATTGTGGAACAAACTGGTGGAGGTCATAACTCAGTCAATTTTCGACCAAATGAGAAGAAGAAAGAGGCTAAGGTACCATTTTTTAGCATTCTAAACTCATTGGTACATGTTTCAGGAGCATAAAAGCATTGTAAACACATCATTTTTTCAAATTTGAGCATAATATGCAGGCCCAAGCCATGGAAGCTAGACCAAGGAGATGTAGCCTAATAAGGGTAAACTCCTTCATCAAATCCCTGTGTTGATGTGTTGTACGGTGATGTACTGTACTTTTATTTGTTGTTGTTAAATATTTCTTTTATGTTAAATTGTTCATAAAATTAACATGAAAAACACTCATGAGACTCAATAACTTGCAAGAGAACTTGAACCCTTAAGCACATGTAAAACATTGGTTTCAAAATATGAAAGAGGAATTAGCACATCATTACTAACATACCTCATTCATATCAATGAGTGTGGCATGTAGTGAACCCAGCTAAGATCCAAGTCATTCAGGATTGGCTAGCCCCAACCACTCTAACAGAGCTTCACAAATTTTTGGGCCTTGAATTTTTTTATCAGAGCTTCATGTTGGGATTATCCCATATCACTCAGCCATTGAGTAAGATTACTAAGGGTGGGGTGAAAGAAAAAATTTTCGGGTCTGAATTACAACATAAGGAATTCATTGATTTGAAGCACCGCCTCTACTTCACACTGGTAGTCACACTACCACACATCCAAAAACCATTTGAAATTGAGATAGATGCCTTCGACTATGCTATTGGTGTAGTCCTCACCCGAAACGGGAATCAAGTGGCCTATCATAGTGAGACACTTTCCGATATAATTTGAAAGTACTCCACTTATGATAAAGAGATGTATTCCATCATGTATGCTTGACGACAGTGGAAGAATTACATTATGGGGAAGGATATGGTCATCCACACTGATCATCGACCTGTTCAGTTTATACAGACACAAGGGAAGTTTCAGAATGATCGCCATCAGAAGTGGTCTACATATCTACAAAAATTCCACTTAAACATTAAATACAAAAAGGGTAGAAACAATCATGTTGCAGACTGCCTCAACCAACCCCTAGTTGCAACGCAAAATACTGTTCTAAAATATTGTGGCGACGAGGCCTTTCGAGGGCCGCAACTATATAATAATGATCTAGAGTTCACCTCCACATACCATATGCTAGTAGATGGAAAGCGAGTTCCTAAATTCCACCTCCTAGATGCATTATTATGCTAGGTGGGCCACCTTTGTGTTCCTTCGAGTGAGCGTGCCAAGATGATTTGGAAGGCGCACTATAGTTGGGTTGTAGGACACTTTGGTGTGGAGAAAACTGTGTTTTTACTACAAAAGTACTTTTATTGGCCAAAACTTTGACTAGATGTTGGCATATATATCAGATCCTGCATTGCCTACGCCATCGCCAATCCAACCATAAAGAAGCAAGGCCTGTGAACTCCTCTTCCTATGCCCAGCCAGTCGTGGGAAGCCATCTCCATGGACTATATGTCTAGCCTCATTGTGTATTTGTGTTCATGGAAAAATTTTCTAAGATGGATATTTTGGTGGCTTGCAAGAAGAGTATCACAGCAGAAGACACTGCAAAACTCTTATTGAATGAGTGTGGGTACATTTTGGGATCCCTCGGACCATTTGTATCAGATCAGGATAGCAGGTTCTAAGTACATTCTGGTCAAGCCTCTGGACACTATTGGACACTAAGATCAGTGAGTTGACTGCATTCCATCCCCAGACTGATGGCCAGACAAAGGTCGTCAATAGGATGATAGTGCATATAATCCGCATGTACAACTCCATGTTTATTCGAACTTGAGATGAGAGCCTCCCCTATACTCAACATACTTATAATAGAGCTCTCCATATCTAGACTGGTCGCAATCCCTTTCAAGTGGGTCTAGGATTTTAACCATTATGTCTGATTGATGTTTCCATACCTCATGTGACTACACAAACATAATCCACACATATATTTTTTGAGGCTGATAAAGCAACCAGATATATTGAATGTATCCAAAACATCCACCAGCAGTTTGACGAAATCTTGGAGAAGTCCAATGGCTAGCACAAGCAACAACATGATCAACATCAGGTGCCACACAAGTTTCATCTAGGTGAAAAATTTTGGTTCCATTTGCAGAAAGAATGCCTAACAAGAGCTCATCGGAACTGTTAGTGTCCCCTGATTTAGTAGATTGGTGGACCAAATGCACAGGGTAACATCAGACTAGTCTTTGGAGTCCTAGGACTTATCCTTCCTGGACTCAGAGAGGGCTCTCTATATTTTGTGCAAAGGATGTGAACTTGTTTGCTTTTAGGGTTTGATTTTAGGCTAGTTGTTAAGTTTAGGGTTTGTTTGTTTGTTTAGGTTGGGTAAATGATCAAGTAGAATAGATGGAATGAGATATTTTCAAGTCATTTGGCTATGGAGTCTACAAAAATTCATGGAAGGGTCAACAATGGATCGGGGAGCATCACAGGGAAAATCTAGCATGGTTAGATGGATTCTGAAGGTTTGGTGAAATGAAATGAACATCAAGTTTGTGAACAAAGTAGGGCAAAGGGCAATCAAGAATCCTTTGTTAAATACTTAAAACAAGAAAGGGAATTCAAAAATATTTGGCATAAATAAGTAATCAATAGACATGGCACACCAATAAATCTTTGATTCAAGTCAAGCAAGTAAGCATTTTAGACAAACAATCCAATGAAATATAGAACACAAGAAATTCATTTAACTTCTAGTGATTTCAAATTCAAGG
>JAXQQM020089014.1:0-34648 GCA_034641835.2 Pinus albicaulis
ATATTATATTTCTAAAATAGACCTAACTATGCAGGAGTGTGGCAGCCTCTTCGACCAATGGGACCGTGGCATAGACAAATGCGTCTGTTCTTGCTCCCCTGAATTTGATGCCCGTCCTTGTGCCATTTTTCTAACAAATGAGACAAATAACTTTCAATTTTCAGGCTGGAACAAATGCTAGCTCATTCTCAAATAAGTGAATGCACACATGGGTTGCAATGTGGTGCTATGACCATCTCTTGGCAGTGGAGATTGGCATTCCTAACTATCTGATTGTATGTATCTTGATCAAATCTTGGAATAGAATTCTCCTCGGCTAGAGAAACCCTTTAAAATATTTTTGTTGAAAATAGATTCCATTATCTCAATGCAAACCATGGAAGTCAAATGTATCTCATGGCATATTAAGCTTAATGCACACTGCACCTGGTAACCAGCTTCTTAAACTAACACAAAATAACTCGTTAGGCTTACTGTATATGGAGGCGTTGTAAACCATACAACTGGAAAACAAGACTGAACTTAAAACAAACAAGAGAACCAAGTGATAGAAGGCTACATTAACAAGCAAACCATGGAAGTCAAATGTATCTCATGGCATGTTAACCAAAATGCATACTGCACCTGATAACAAGTTTTCTTAAACTAACACAAAATAACTCATTACCTGATAACAAGCTTTCTTAAACTAACACAAAATAACTCGTTAGGCTGACTATTTATAGAGCAGTCGGAGGGTTTCCAACTTGATAACAAGCTTCCTTAAACTAAGGAATAACTCGTTAGGCTTACTGTATATAGAGCAGTAGAAAACAAGTCTGAACTTATAACAAACAAGAGAAAGAGCCCCATGAAACCTTTGTTACCAAAGACAGCCACAGTCAACATGTTGATGAGGGTTGAGCCTTGACCATGTAAAATAGTACACCCATAATGTAAATTGTAAAGTCTGAACATATAACAAACAAGAGAAAGAGCCCCATTAAACCTTTGTTACCAAAGACAGCCACAGTCAACATGTTGATGAGGGTTGAGCCTTGACCATGTAAAATAGTACACCCATAATGTAAATTGTAACGGTCTATTCCCTCTCTTGAGTGTGCCCAATAACTAGGGTCAATTTCAAAAAACCTTGCAAAAGTAAGGTCTGTATGTAGCCTTTCGATTGACAAGCTTGCATCTACAAAAATGACAAGCACAAATTAACTAGTTTAGATATCCTAGAAGCACAAATTAACTAGTTTGGATATCCTATTTGTTTTGATGGCAGGTCACTTGCCTTTTGATGAATCAAATCTTCTGGCACTATATAAAAAAGTAAGAATGCAAGAATGCCAGATCAACCCAAAGTCACATACTTTTGCTCTATTTACTTTTCTTTTTAGCACTTCTATAAATATAGAACCGATTGACTGACATGATACTACTGAACTGTAGATTCATAAAGCTGATTTCACCTGCCCTCCATGATTTTCCTCTAGTGCAAAAACACTGATTTTGAGAATTTTGGATCCAGAGCCAAAGACAGTAATTGAAATGGTATTGAATTGTATTCTATAACGTTGCAAATGTGTTCAGCTTGTCCCATAGATTAACTTTACTATTATTTGAATCCATCTCATACTTGACAGCAACAGAATTTGAAAAGATTAATCATGTCATAGTTGAGAGCAATAGAATTTGAGAAGATTTAGAAGTCGTGGATTTTTGTGTGATGAGAATGCACTCCTTTTTTGTAATGATCATTGCAACAAACTAACATGCACATTTATATTCTCCATTGCTAGCGTATTATTGTACCTGAGGCTTTAGAGAATGAATGTTTTAAGAAGGGTTAGAAGCCACCCAAGTTCCAAGAAGAAAAGGACATAATTCGGATGACGTAGATGGTGTTTTTAATGACTCAGAAGTAAGATTTGTGTGTGAAATGTTGTTTTTCAAATTCTGAATATTCAAGGAATATTCTTTTGACTAGGTTTTTAATTAGGATCATCTTGTCACAGAGAAGAAAGAGACACAGCCTGTGTTAATGAATGCATTTGAATTTATCTCCATGTCACAATGCCTCAACCTCAACAATTTGTTTGAAAAGCATATTGTTGTTATATAAGGCCACCGCAAGCTATTATGTGTTTAATTTACTATAAGAATTGTTCTATACCCGGGGATGGAGAAAATACCGGAGTATGTGTTTGTCTTTGTATTACTACATGTAGAGAACAATTAGTTTTGCATAGCTCCAGGATATATTACAAAGTAAACAGTATAAAAACAACCAGTTTAGCAGAGATCCACATTAACTTGGGACTTACATGCTAACATATATTACTTCAACTTTAGATATGCCTGTGTTGATTTATTTTAAGCTTTAGCAGTATCAAACAAAGTGAAGTGCAAGGAGTGCCAAGAAAAATGGATACCTCTGAGTACTCAATAGATCTGGGATAATATGGCTCCAAGCTAGTATAATCTCCATCTATCGTTTCTTAATAGATCTGGATTAATAAGGATCTAAAGCTATTAAGAAAATGGCGTTAGAAAATACCAGATGGACAGAGGTGGCTGTAAGGGACTCTTCTATTTGAGGAATCAAGTTTTCCCATATCTGTGTAACCAAAGGAAAAGGTAATCTTGTTATCTTGGACGCGGTGGTTTTGAATGGCCTAAATGATGATACTCGACCAACAACAAATGCTTCTTCTGATAGTACAATGCAGCAAAGGAAAAGTGACACCCCTCCTGCTACATGAATATAATCACAGTATTGTTGCAATCCTACATCCCCTATTTCCTTCTTTTCTTCTGCAATCAATTGCCCTGTGTTAAAGGAAATATCTTCTACACTTTCTTCTCTAACCAGTACACTTGCACTTTGTGTCATGGTAAGTTCTAATGTGCTTATGTTAGTTTGTTGAGATCAAACTGAAGCAGGATATCTCACTGGATTAGCAGAAGTCATGGCTTCCCTGTGCTCATTAACAAGTAGCTTTTGTCCTAATGTGCTCCCGGCTTCCTTGATTTCTCCACCTTCCATTACCTTTGAAGATAGATGAGATATGCCACCATATTCAAAACTCTAGAAGGAAGAGTAACTTGTAAGAAACCACCAAATTTCATAAAGTGAATTTTCTGATTGAGTCCATAGAAGATAGAATATAGAATATGTGTCTACCAGGATTTTATTGACGGTAGGAAGAAATTCCACTTGTTGGGGGACAAATACTATTGTTTTCATTGTCAATGCTCCCATCATACAATCTTGCAACTAATTTAAGTTTATAAGAATCATAGATTCAATCCCTATTTTCAATTGTTTCGAAACTGAATACTCCCTTTATGCATATCAAAGAGCAAGAAATCAACTCAGACAAAACCAAAAAATCAAGTCACAAAACAAAATGATTTCTCATATTAAATAGAATTGAAGTTGCATGAGCATCAACTTCACTGAAGGTGTCATCCAATAGATAAATGTCGGCATCATTATATACTGCTTTGGCCAGCTGAATCCTCTATTTTTGTCCTCCACTCATATTCAATCCTCGCTCCCCAATCTATGTTATGTCTCCATGAGCAAAACTCTTTATATCCTAGTCTAATCAACAATCTTGTATTGCCTTCATGTACTGGATTTTTTCTACTGGTTTCCCATAGAATATGTTATCTCTGACAGTCTCACTCTGAAACCAGGCTGTTTGTGCCAAGTAGGAAACACTACCATATACTTGAACCTGCACGCAGTGCAATCAAAAAAAATTATGGAATATATCTATATAAAATATATTTTCTACAAAACACACTATAGAAAGGAAAGAAACTGCATCTAAAATTTTGTTGAACTATGAAATGGTTACTGCTGCTCAAAAATAGTTTATATTCAACTTACATCTCCCGAAATTTTTGGGAGTTCTCCAAGAATTGTATATAGCCTAGCAGATTTCCCTGATCCCACTGAGCCACAAATTGCTACCTTTTCTCCCTTTTTTAATTTGCAGATTTATTTTCTTCAATGTTAGTGTTGGTTTTAGCAGTGAAGACTCCAGATCCCAACTAAATAACTCGATGAATTTCGATGGTATACTGGGATCCAGCGAGTGCTTTCCTCAAAACAACATCTTGTCTCAGCTCATCATCTTGTAATAACTTGTTCAGACAATCAAGGGAAACTTTAACTTGAATTAATATAACCAAAACGTCAGGCAGCATTCCCACTGGCTCTTGCATGACACGGAATATTGCAGGACTGCAAATATGGTCATGGCAGTTAACAGTAGATCACCTTTGATAGCAGACCCTGCAAAAACTATAGATGCAGTAAATGATGGGTGACATCCAGTAGAGTAGGTGCCATATGTTCCATTAACCTGTACAGAAAACAACCATTTTAGCTTGACAACTCGAAAATTTTCTATCAACTCCTTGAATTTTTCTTCCCATGCTTGTAGTTTGACTATTTTCATACTACTGAGAATTTCATATGTTATTCTGAGTCGTTCATCCTATGCAGTCATGAACTCAGCTTGGCACTTATGAAGGAATTATGAATCTTTGATAATCAAAGCACATCTAGGATTCTTTTGGATAATCAAAGCACATCTTTTAGGATCCCTTGCGGCTTAATAGCGGACTTGTCAACCATTTGAAGAACAATGGAGGTTTGCCTTGACATCCTTTGAAGATTTAAATTCTCCATTATGTCTTTCGTCATGACATTGATGGCTCCTCCCAAATAAATATAAGTGTACTCTGGGATGAGTGTCTTCTCTATGCAAACATCTACAACAGGTCACGAAGCAATTCTCCCAGATAGAACTGGATCTGCATCTGCCTATCAGATTACTAGTTGCTAGATGTGAGCTGCAGGGAAGCGAAGCTAAGTGAGCACAGGGTAAGCTGCTTCATGTGGTTGGCTGGCGCCGTTGGTCAATAAAAACAACATGAATCATAATTCGGGAGGTATACTGTATGCATTGCGGACTTGATTTAACTAATTATCAAACGCATCATACACAATATTCATATATACCCCGGCTTTGAGATAGTGCAGTTGCTTTGGTTTATTTTCAATTAGATAAAAATTAAGATTACCATGTACATAGAGAAGCTTCGTTCTATCAAATATCAATTAATAACAACGCCATATATAATTTGCAGTGTTATGGCTACCCCTTACAATGATAAATCTTCCTTCTCATTGCACAACCCGTTTCTGCTTGCTTCGCTTTTCCGGCTTCTTCTTGCTTGGCTTTTCACGTAACTAGCACGCCTGCCTTTAATCGTCCGCGAAGCTCGTCCCCCTCTTACTCCCACAAGAGACACTGTAATTTGGGACATCCAGAGACATCGAGCTCCTCCAACCACGTACACTGTTCAACACCTTCCACTTCTTCTAGCTCCAAGCACATACGAACATTTAGCACTCTAAGCCTTGTCAACTGCCATAACCCTCTTATACTCTTTAGCTTCAAACATCCATATCCGTAAAACTCCTCCATAGATACCAATGCTTCCATATTTGGCAACTCTTCTAACTCATAGTACTTACAAACATACATCGAGTTGCGTAAAACTCCTCCATAGATTCCAATGTTTCCATCCTCGGTAGCTCTTCTAACTCGGAGCACCAAGCAACATTGAGCACTCAAGCTTTGTACACTGTTCCAGATCTGATCTGATCTGATTCATACTGAAAAGGTAGGTAGACTGGCTCAGATCAGATTATCGAATGGGGATCCAGATTAATCCCCATTCAAGTTTTGGAGGGTCCGAGGGCTGTACTGCTCCAATCCCCTTATGCGCTTCAGCTTCACACTAAACTCCTCAACAGAGGTCAATGTTTCCTTACTTGTCAGCTCTTCTAACTCCAACACCCACCAACATTAAGCTCCCGAAGCTTTGTACACTGCGCCAACCCCCTTATGTTGTTCAGATTCACACATCCATCTGTATAAAACTCCTCCATGGATAACAATGTTTCCATCCTGGGCAGCTCTTCTAACTCGGAGCACCTAGCAACACTGACCACCCAGAGCTTCGTACACTGTTCCAATCCCCTTATGCGCTTCACACAGCAATTTGTGTAAAACTTCTCCAAAGACGTCAATGTTTCCATACTTGGCAGCTCTTCTAACTCCAGCACCCACAAACATTGAGCTGCCGAATCTTTGTACACTGCTCCAAACCCCTTCTGCTCTTCACCTCGCACACTTATATGTGTGAAACTCCTCCAAAGAGGTCAACGATTCCATCGTCAGGTCTTCTAACTCGGAGCCTCACCAACATTGAGCACCCGAAGCTTTGTACACTGCTCCAAAGCTTGTTTAGCTTTACAAACTTTAATGCGTAAAACTCCTCCAAAGAGGTCAACGTTTCCATCCAGCTCTTCTAAGTCGGAGCACCTAGCAACATTGAGCACCGGAAGCTTTGCACACTGCTCCAACCACCTTATGTGCTTCAGCCCCACACTGCCGTTTGAGTACAACACTTCCATAGATTTTCCATCCTCGGCAGCTCTTCTAACTCGGAGCACCTAGCAAGCTTTGCACACTGCTCCAACCCACTTATGCTCTTCAGCTTCACACAGTCGTCTGCGTAAAACTCTTCCATAGATGACAATGTTACCATCCTCGGCAGCTCTTCTAACTCGAGCAGGTAGAAACATTGAGCACCCGAAACTTTGCAAATTGCTCCAACAGCCTTTTGCGCTTCAGCTTCACACAGTCATGTAAGTGAAACTCTTCCAAAGAGGTCAATGTTGTCATACTTGGCAGCTCTTCCAGCTCACGGCACTGACTGAAATCTAGTAGCCGAAGCTTCCGTGGATGCTCTTCAGTTTCACACAACTCTGTATAATCAAAACCTTTGAAAACCCGCCTTCCATTCCAGCTTGATCTATTCCATATGCTTATGGCTGTATCCCTGTTTTGTCCGCTTAGAAAACATGCAATGTCTAAGAATATCTGTTGTTCCTCAGTGTCAAAGGTATCATAACTATTTTTCAGCGTTCCCTTTACCTCATTGAGAAGTCTTCCCAATTCATCTTCCCACTTAGACATCTCTTTTCCATAAAGATGTGCCCATATACCTTAGATAAGGCAATCCATTACAAGATTCTAAGAATTTATCTGTTAGACATGCATATCCTTGGCTCGGATACTCTTGGCTGAAGGCATGGGAACAGCAGAGCTTTCGCAAGTATTTTGTGTTAAGCCCAGTCAAAATATAAATTGATGGTATTGCCACTCTTGCTCTTATGAGAACATCATTATTTCTAGATGTAATCAACATTAAGATAGAGGAAAGGAAATCATGAGTTTCAAGGGGCAAAATTGATCTAACCTGATCCTCATGATATACTTCATGTAAAACTATTAAAGCTTTAGAAGATTCGAGATGCTTTGTGGGCATTTTTTTACCAGCATATTTTCCCTTCGTCCACAGAAGCTCAGCGGGCGTGACACCGTAAAACACAGGGACAAGAGGAGCTTTTGAATGTAACATGATTACGAGTTCATCTAGGCACCAACATGATTCAGCGTATCGAGAAGAGAAGAACGCCACTTGCAGAGAGGCGGTTTGAGTGTAACATGATTGCGAGTTCATCTAGGCACCAACATGATTCAGCATATCCAAAGGAGAAGATCGCCGAAGAGACGGTTTTTATATCTTGTTGTATTTGCTTAAGAAAATTGTATCCGGGTTGCATTTCAGGTTGATCCAGAAATGCCCTCAAACCTTTGTCGTGAAGCAGAAGGTAGAGAGACCCCGCGAAGGTTCTCTTGACATCATCACCCCTATGGTTGATGAAAACGTAGTAAGCGGTGGAGGCGGACGCACACATTGCGGGGGTGGAGGCGCATGGATCGGTGGAGCTGGATGCACCCACTGCGGCGCTGGAGTCGGATGCACCCAGTGTAGCAGTGGCGGAGGCAACGGAGGAGGCGGATGCACCCATTACGGCGGTGGAGGCGCATGGATCGATGTAGAGGGAAGCACCCACTGCGGCGCTGGATACGGATGCGCATAGTGCAGCAGTAGCGGACGCAACGGTGGAGACCGACGCACCCATTGCGGCGCCGGAGGCGGATGGATCGGTGGAGCTGGAAGCACGCACTGCAGCACTGCAGGCGGATGCACCTAGTGCAGCAGTGGAGGCGCACGGATCGGTGCAGCAGGGTACACCACGCGGTGGAGGCGGAAGCAATCGTAGAGGAGGATGCAGAGCGGTGGAGGCAGCGGTGCAAGGGATGAAGATGAATTGGAATTTAGGGTTTTTAAAAGCCTTAAGCGTCTAGTGTGCGTGTGCATATATATATATATATATAGTGAAGCGCTTGTTTTAACGTTGGATGTGTATCTCTGCAACCTGTGTGTCTATGTGGCTTCGCTGGGGCCCGTGGGGCTCTGGCTTCGTTGTGTCTTCCATACAGGGAATTTTGTGAAATTGTTCATGTTCTTGTATGGCATCAGGTTCAGCTTGAAGTTCGGCGAACCTCATCAAATAAATTCGGCCGGCAATGAAGATCGGCGAATTTCCAATTTAAGTGATTTTGTTCGCCGAACGTGGTGCCTTACGCTTAAATCACTAGTTTAAGCATCAACGGCAGAGTCAAAGGCAGCATGTTACGATGTCCTGGAACTCAATTATATGTATTTTTTAATGAGCTGGGAGCTGCAGTTAATCAGGGCAGCGTACTAGATTGCAAACAGGGCAGCGTACTTTTCCATATGCAGATCATTTTAGTTTGAGAAAGTAATCGAGAGGTCCTTTGAAAACAGACTCAATACTGTCTGCTCGATTCTAGCGCATCGGTGCTTTATGGTTTGAGATCTGGAAATTAGACTTCATACAAGGGCGTATGAAATCCGATTGTTATGGGTCATAAAGCGATACGAAATCAGATTGTTATGGACAATTTAGATACCCTTGGAATGCTCCAGGGATTTTTACAAGTGGCAATTGTAAGTAATGGGGATTTCTCTCAAGAGACAGTTTGAGAGAGGTTCTTTAGAGCACCAGAAAAGCAGCGCATAGGACAATAATGGACAGTGGAGAGAGCAGCACAGAGGACAGGGACAGTGGGCAGAGCAGCAAGGGCAGAGCAGCGAGTTTTCAGTGGACAGTGGGCAGAGCAGCAAGAGCAAAGCAGCTAGTTTTCAGTGGTCAGACCAACAGATATTGAAGAGTTAAGCATAAAACAAAGGGTCAGTTTTGGGCAGAGATCTTGATTTCCCTTAATATCATCATGATAATGGGACAAGAAACTTTAGAACCCGTGGAAACAAATGATATAGGGCAAGTGAAAATTGCCTCATCAACGAAAACTGGGAAGTGGGTTTGGGTCAATGCCAAACAATATCAGGGCATTTTAAAAAGGAGACTAGCTCGTCTAAAATGGGAGCAGACAAGGAAAAAAAAGTCTCAAAGGGAGAGTATTGTTCGCAAGAAACAACATTCAAACAAGTCTTTTTTGCAAACATGTGGCAACAAGTCCATAGAAAAAGAAAAAGTTAGTGATGATTATGCTTTATATAGTCCCACATCCACACCTCTCACTTGGTCATCTGATCTTTATGTGAAAGAACTCTTAAATGTAAAAGAAAGGTTGGAAGTAGTAGAAGCTAAAGCACTGGAAAGAGATTGTACAATCCATATAATAACAGCTAAAAATCAGGCTTTAGCAGAAAGCAACAAAGTTCCGAAGGAACAAGTGGCATTACTGCAAGAAGCTCTTCGAATAGAGAAAACAGAATGGCAACGCATGAAAGCGGAGGTGCAAAACATGAAGAAATTTGCAGTGGAAAATACAGAGGTGATGGATGCGAAGCCATCCCAGGATAAGGGGAAAGCAGTTGCTCAAATAGACAACAATGAAGAAACATCAAGAGAAGGGAGGAAAGGAGATCCCACAAAACTTTCCAAAACTTGGGCTCAAGTTATTAGCAATTCGGTTAAGAGGGAAGGAGAAACAAACATTCATGTTAACAACATGCAAGATAGAGAAAGCAAGGAAAGACTGGTTAGAGCAACAAACATAATTATTAAAGGGGTAAAAGAGTATGGGAAAAATGAATGTACTCTTGACCTTGCAAGAGATTTCTTGAAAGACAAGCTCCAATGGCAAGGACAAATATGTCAAGCAAGGAGAGTAGGTAAGCTTAACGGTGAGAGAGTCAGGCCCATAAAAGTCATCATGCCTAACTTGCGTGATAAAGATATCATTCTAAGCAAGAAGCAACTCTTAAGGGGTTCTCGGTTTTTTCTAGAAGAAGATTTAACTATAAGACAACAAGAGGAGAGGAGGGATGAAATGACAAAAGTTAGGGCAGCACGAGATGAGGGAAAAAGAGCATGGATTTATAAAGGTAAAGCCGTGATCGCGCAATTTGGACCTCCTTCCAAAACAAGGCAACAAAATGTTAACAAAGAAGAGGCAGCAAACTCTTTAGCAAGAAATGAGGAAGCAAGGTCATTATGGGCAAGCAGGGATAAAGACTCAACTGTGAGTCTTTCATGTCAAAACAAATAGCAATCAAGTCTTACCCAGGTTTCCTTAAGATTAGTTTGTTGGAACTGCAGGGGTTACCCATGGAGACGAGGACCTGGGTTAGGGCCTATTGCGGAAGCTAGAGACATAATTTGCCTCATAGAAACACATGAGCATGAAGGGTGTAAGACACCTTTGTTTGAAGGTTATTGGAAGATAGCAGTGTGGAACAAGGCAGCAGGGAATGGCAAAGGGCACGGGGGTATCATGGTATTAGTAAGAGAAAAAGAAGGTCGTTTCATTCAACTAGAAAAAGAAGACCCAAATAAGCAATTTGTTTGGCTTAAAATATCAGAAAATGGAAATCAAATTAGAATTGCAGCATGTTATTTTGCGCCGCAAGTTTCAAAAATCTACAAAAGTAGAGGGCTTGACCACAAAGATCCCTTTGCAGCCCTAAAAACAAATATTGCAATATATTCTCAACTAGGTGAAGTCCTTATAGTGGGGGATTTCAATGCTAGAACTGCAGGTGAACAAGCTAGCATTCTTTGTTGTAAAGAAGACAGTGACCCTATCTGGCTTACAGAAGAGAGTAATCATCAATGGGAACGAATTTCAGAAGATAAAGGCTGCAATCTTTTTGGAGAACCACTGCTTATGCTATGTGGGGCTTTCGATTTAGTCATTTGTAATGGTTTGACTAGATGGGAAAAGTCCAGTAATTTCACTTGCAATACTTACAATGGAGCAAGTGTCGTAGATTATGTAATTTGCTCGCATAGTTTGTGTGAGAAAATGGAGGAAGTGTTGATTGAAGATCAAATTTGGGACTTAAAATCAGATCACAAGCCAATTTATTTAAGTTTCTCTTGGACCGGAAAGAAGCGATTAGGGTCAAAAAATCAGTGTGTTCAACAAAATCCCCCAAAGGGCAGAATTCTTTTGAACCCAGAGAATTGTAATACCTTCAAAATAATGCTAGAGAGGCTCTTCAAGAAGGAGGAAATCCCATCTCAGGGCCTTCATAGTCACAGATTAACACATTTAATTCAAAGCGCACTTGCGGAGTGCAAAAGAGCGAAAATTAAGAAGTCTGAAACAAATTGCTTTCCGGTTAATGATTGGTTTGACGAGGAATGCAAAAAGGCAAGGAGAAGGTGGAAGGAATCAGACAAGGATAGCATAAAGCTCAAAGCTTACAAGCAGATAGTAAAAAAGAAAAAAGTTGATTTCATGGTTTCAAGGAGAGAAGAACTAATCTTCCTCGGGAAAAATAACCCCAAATTATTTTGGAAGGAGCTCCAATCGAAAAAGGTGCAAACTGAATACAACATTACAGCTTCTAAATGGTTTGGCTATGCAAGACAACTTTATGAGCAGGATCCCAAGGTTGACCCTCCTCCCTTGGTCAACACAAACACAAAACTCTTCACGGTGCAAGAAGTAGAGATGGGTATCAAGAAGTTGGGCGCTGGAAAAGCAAAACACTTAGATGAACTCCAAGCAGAGTATCTAAAGTGGGGCTTAAAAATTCTTTCACCCCACATCACAAAAATTTTCAACAACATCTTACAGCAGGGGTTCCCCACAGATTGGACAACTAGTATGGCAATACATCTTTTCAAGAGTGGTGACGTCAATAATCCATCCAACTATAGAACCATAATGATAAACCCCTTGTTTGCAAAGTTATTTGGAAGCATGTTAGAAAAGAAAATCAGCAAGTGGGCAGAAGAAAGAGATAAACGTGCTAAAGGGCAAGCGGGTTTTAGACCTAAACATTCCACAGTTGATCATTGTATAACTTTAAGGCACATCATTGAAAAAGTTTGGGAAAAAAAGGAAGAAGTTTTATGTTGCTTTGTTTATTTCAGGAAAGTCTTTGACACGGTTCCTAGGGATAAGCTTTGGGGCAGAATGGAGGAGCTCGGGGTTCCCAAACATTTGAGAGCAGCTGTGCATAGGTTGTATGAAGAGGTGAAAGTCAAAATCAGAACTTCAGCTGGCATTTCTGAAAGTTTTAGAAGTGATATCGGGGTCAAGCAAGGTTGCCCATTGTCTCCTACCCTTTTTGGGTTATATATTGACAAGCTTGAAGAGTGGCTAAATTCACAAGGGGGTGATGGTATCCATTTGGGCAAGTTCGTTATCAGGCTTCTTTTATACGCAGATGACCTTATATTGATTGCTAAATCGGCTCTTGGGTTGCAAGAGCATTTACGTTCCCTTGAGCATTTTTGTTGAAGGGTTGGGATGCAAGTCAATATTAGCAAAACGAAAGTAGTGGTTTTCTCTAACAAAAGAAAGCATAACCAACATAAGTTCTATTTTGAAGGCAGCATTCTGGAAGAAGTTGCAGAATACAAATACCTCGGAATTGACTTCAACAAAAATTTAAGTTGGGATGGTTGTAGAAAGAAAAGAACTTTAGGGGGTTGGAAAGCATTTTATGCTCTTCAAAACAGGTGTAGAGAGGCAGAGCTGTGGGATTGGAAAACCACCCTAACTCTTTTTGGGCTTCTAGTGATTTCGGTGATTCTCTACGGTTGTGAACTATGGGCCAGCAGCACAACCAAGATGCAGTGGAAACAAATTGAGAAAATTCAGAAACGTTTGATTACAAACAAATTCAAAATTAAAAGTGCGGTTCCTTATGCTATCCTGTTAAGTGAAACAGGGGCTGCTCCTATTGAAGCAATTGCTATGGTGCGAGTCATAAGGTATCTGAAAAAAATTGAGCAAATGGAAGAGGATAGATGGCCTAAGGTTGTGTTTAGTGACAGATTGTGCAAAAGACAGAAGACTTGGATGCGGCAAAATAACAAATGGTTTAGTAAATGGGGTATTTGCTTGAGCATGTGTCCTACAAACAGTAAAGAGATAAAAACTTTCGTTATGGATAAATTCCACAAACATACTTGGGAGAAAGAGCTAGAGAGAAAGAAGAAGTACTACATGGAAGAGTTTAACCCCACGCATAACCATCAACAAAAGGCGTACATAGGGGCTAATATTTCTTGGAGATCTAAAATTCTTATTGCTCAATTAAGGACTAACTCTCATCAACTCCGTTGTGAAACAGGGCGCTGGAAAAGGCCGAAAGAAATGTGGGAAGAAAGAGTATGTATTTTTTGCTCCTCCGGAAAAGTGGAAACAGAAAAACATTTCATTCTAGAATGTGAGGCCTTCAAAGACATCAGGGAAAACTATGCAGATATTCTGGCAGTTAATTCTTGGGATAATTTATTCAGCGAAGAGTTGGTTGATAAGCTGGGAGTGGTCATTGTAAAACTTCACAGAAAAAGGGTCGAATACAAGAGTCAAATAGTGAAGCAATATGTCCCATAGGCTATTTTTAGGCTCGTGGACTTTAAAAAAAAATTCTTTCTTTCTTTCTTTTACGTTCTCCACTTCAAATATTCGTGATAACGTTTCCCAATATTATAATAGGCTCAAATTTGGATTTAGTTAAATAGGCAACTCTTTGGCCACTGTCTTCCATATGTTCTCCACTTCAAAGATTCGTGATAACGTTTCCCAATATTATAATAGGCTCAAATTTGGATTTAGTTAAATAGGCAACTCTTTGGCCACCTCCACCTGCATCGGGTTTCCAATGACCAGGGTGGAAATTTCAAAAGAGACCTCCCTCCTTTTCCCAACCTCCTGCTTTTTGATATCTGCGTATGGCTTGCTCTTGTAAGAGATGGTGGGCACTCTACATGATGCTAGAAATAGTATATATATATATATATATATATATATATATATATATATATATAGGGGAGAGGGGTCGGTGCTCGAACACCTCAGCGCTAACTGGACCAGGGGCCACGTAAGGAGAGCCACGTCATGTACGTCAGTTGTTCGTTCGCATGTTGTTCACGTGGCAGGCACATGCAGCCGGTCCTTCCGGTCTGTAACCTTTCCTATCGGTCGTCTCCTGCCATATTGTGGAGGCTTCTCGACGAAGCCTCATTTCCTGCTCCGGGTCTGGTTGTTGTGCGTTCTCGACTTCGTTCCTTGCGCGACGTTTCTCCGATGTTTGACGCCTCCGCCACCACCGTCCGCGCGCTCCATCCATCGTTATGGCGCCCGTGCTCTCCTGGCTCGAGCTCCCCTGGTCCTGGTTCGGCCGCAGCAGCATTCAAATTGTTAGTGGTTTATGCTCTGTGGCTGTTCACACTGGGTTGTGTGTTCGCTCAACCTCGGTTCTGTGGTGGTTTAACCTCGGCGTTGTGGTGGTTATACATTGGCACTGTGTGGTTTAGGGTCGGCTCTTCGGTGGCTATGCTCGGCTCTGTTTTGTGTGTTGTCGGCCCTGTGGTGGTTTTACCTTCGCCCTTTCATAGTTTTATTCGACTCTGTAGTGGTTTTACTTGGCTTGGCCCTGTGGTGGTTTTAACTCGTCTCTGTGGTGGTTTTTCTCGGCTCTGTGGTGGCGGTGATCATACCTCGGCTCCATGGTGGACATACCTTGACTCTGTGTGTTTTACAGGTCTGTATGCTCCGAATTTTGTTTTCAGGTGCATTTTTCAGCTCTGGATGCTGTGAATTGTGCTTTCAGGTGCATTAGTCTGTTAGTTTTAAGTGTTTTTGCAATTTTTTTTAATGTTGGTGCTCTGTGAATGATTGTGTTTTTTATTTTTTGCAGGTCAGTGCAGAAGCCAAGGACAATGCAGTTGGCTGGCAAGGCAAGGAGGAAGGCCAGGAGGGAGAGGAATTGGATGAGAGGAGTTTTAAGGTAGGACTCTGTCCTACCAGTGATATGTATGTGTTTGTAAACACATTTAACCTTGAGGAGATGTTCTCTGTTGAGCTTCTTTACTGTTTTACTGTGGTTTTACTGTGGTTTACTGTGGTTTTACTGTGTTTTACTGTGGTTTATTGTGGTTTATTGTGGTTTAGGGTTTTACTGTGGTTTTACTGTGTTTAGGGTTTAGGGTTTTAATCGGAAAATCGAAAGGTTTATTGTTGTCTCTCTCGTTGGAAAATCAGAATTAGGTTTACTGTGGTTTAGGGTTTTAATTGGAAAATCAGAATTACCTCTCTCGTTGTCATAAGGGGTATTGGAACACTTCCTAGTTCCTACATGCACCACAACCTTCTCTGTATCATCTCTCAGAGTACCATGGCCATGCCATGCACGCAACGGTATTGTATCAACCTTCACCTCCTGGATCTCCTTGGACACCACCGGTATCATTGCCTTAGATGCATATTTCTCTGGTATCCTCTTGGATTTCCTCTTTGAAGTTAACCATACTGATAAACACAACAATATCAGAACTATGAATGCTCCTACACAGATTCCTATCACAACCCACAACTTGAGTCCAAGTATTGAAGTCTTCTTGGACAATTCATTGTTTAGAAAACATGTACTTAAAGAACCCATGTTTGAACAGGAGGATTCAGATCATGTTATGTCACAGAAATGAGTGTTCTAGAGGCCTATAATCAGTTTGGATCCTGAAGCGGAATGGCTCTGCATTTGAACTCAATGTAGTTGAAGATCCTCAATCCAGACCGAATGTGGTAGACCTGCAGCTTGTTCTCTGCATTGAGCGCTCGCTCCTTCAATAATGCGCGCCCTTCTGGAAAAGGAAAAACTAAATATTTGTGGAATAATTATACAATCTTCAAGGCCAAAGGCTTAATTCTATGACACCCAACAATGGCTTCAAGTATAACCTCATATATAATCTACAGGGCCAAATACTTAATTCCCAAACACCCAATAATAGCTTTGAAGATTCTGAATCAATTCAATGATTTCCAGAAATGATCCTGAGGATTTTGAAAGAAAAATGCAATCTAAAAGGCCCTACAGGCATCCCGCAACATGAAATGACAGAGTTCATGATGCCCAAAACATGGTTTTGAGGTTTGAAACTCTACAATTACATACGTGGTCTGATAAAGCTGGTAACAGAAGAGCCTTTGATGATGAACCCAATCCTCATATAATTGTGATCTGTGCGGAAACGAATTTCTCAGCTAGCAATTTGATTTTAATAATTTGGTTTTAATGAAGCACTGATAGTCATAATGACTATGTAGAAGATGATAAATAGTGCGAAGGGAAAGGGAATATGTATAAAGGTGAGAATGCGATAAACATTAATGGAATTGCAACCAATACAATATACATTAACATAACCACTACGGAACTCCACTCTTGTGACCTTTCCAGCGTCTTGTTTAAAGATGTTGCTTTTCCTATTTTTATCACAGTCCAAATACTGACAGTCATAAGAAACATTAAATCAATCCTTTTATGCAGTATTGCATATTAAGTATGGTATGTTGAGCTTGATAAAAACATTTTAAAGATTTTAAATTAGGATGTGGGTATTCTGGGTACTACATAATTTCATTTATTTTATTACATCTACTTAACAGGATGTAATGCAAGGCCACTTCATCTCTCATCTTAATTGAATCACTTCAATTCAATAAAATATGGGCAACGATTTAGTTGCTTTTGTTTAGATTGCACTTGAACATTATAACGTAGGATTTCAAGAGTTGTATAATACTATTAGTCTTTACTCTTGTCATTGTTGCAATTCTGTTTTACACGATTGCTCTTTTGGACTGGTTTATTGTATTTAGATTTTTTTTTAATCACTTGACATTTACAGAGCCATACAATTCATCTCTCATCTTAATTGAATCACTTCAATTCAGTAAAAGATGGGCAACGATTTAGTTGCTTTTGTTTAGATTGCACTTGAACATTATAACGTAGGATTTCAAGAGTTGTATAATACTATTAGTCTTTACTCTTGTCATTGTTGCAATTCTATTTTACACGATTGCTCTTTTGGACTGGTTTATTGTATTTAGATATTTTTTGAATCACTTGACATTTAGATATATTACAATTCATCTCTCATCTTAATTGAATTACTTCAATTCAGTAAAAGATGGGCAACAATTTAGTTGCTTTTGTTTAGATTGCACTTGAACATTATAACATAGGATTCCAAGAGTTCTATAATACTATTAGTCTTTACTCTTGTCATTGTTGCAATTCTATTTTACACGATTGCTCTTTTGGATTGGGTTATTGTATTTAGATATTTTTTGAATCACTTGACATTTAGATATATTACAATTCATCTCTCATCTTAATTGAATCACTTCAATTCAGTAAAAGATGGGCAACGATTTAGTTGCTTTTGTTTAGATTGCACTTGAACATTATAACGTAGGATTTCAAGAGTTGTATAATACTATTAGTCTTTACTCTTATCATTGTTGCAATTCTATTTTACACGATTTCTCTTTTGGACTGGTTTATTGTATTTAGATATTTTTTGAATCACTTGACATTTAGATATATTACAATTCATCTCTCATCTTAATTGAATTACTTCAATTCAGTAAAAGATGGGCAACGATTTAGTTGCTTTTGTTTAGATTGCACTTGAACATTATAACGTAGGATTTCAAGAGTTGTATAATACTATTAGTCTTTACTCTTATCATTGTTGCAATTCTATTTTACACGATTGCTCTTTTGGACTGGTTTATTGTATTTAGATATTTTTTGAATCACTTGACATTTAGATATATTACAATTCATCTCTCATCTTAATTGAATCACTTCAATTCAATTATGAATTCAATTTCTTTGTTCAATTATGAATTCAAAAATATGATATAGGCTAAGGCTATAACTTCAATTGCTCCATGTGTTGATCTAACTGATATAGACTAAGGCTATAATCTCTCGATCAGGCATCAATTGCTCCCCATGTTGATATACTTGCCCGCCACATGAAAGGCATGCGAACGGACAGCTGACATACATGATGTGGCAATGTTCTACGTGGCACCTAGTCCAGTCATTGCTGAGGTGTTCGGGCACTGACCCCTCTCCCCTATATAATCTCACAATCCTTTAATTATAGTTTTTACTGACAGTCATAAGAAACATTAAATCAATCTTTTTATGCTATATTGCATATTAAGTATGGTATGTTGAGCTTGATAAAAACATTTTAAAGATTTTGAATTAGGATGTGGGTATTCTGGGTACTGCATAATTTAATTTATTTTAGGACATCTACTTAACAGGATGCAATGCAAGACCACTTCATCTCTCATCTTAATTGAATCACCTCTGTACAGTGTTCAATTATGAATTCAAAAATCTGATATAAGCTAAGGCTATAACTTCAATTGCTCCCTGTGTTGATCTAATTGATATAGGCTAAGGCTATAATGTCTCGATCAGGAATCAATTGCTTCCCGTGTTGATATACTTATTATTTAACATGATATTTGGTATCTGTTTCTGTTCATCATAGAGCATGTAATGTTCAAGGGAAGTTTGTTTAGATGCAATCAGATTGTTTTGTTAATGATGTTCAATTCAATTGTGATTTCAATTTCTTTGTATAACCACCACAGAACCGAGGTATAACCACCACAGAGCTGAGTATGTTAACCTCCTTTTTATTGAGTGATTTTGATTGATGAAGTGTGCAATGAATTTTGATGATACTTGTTATTTAACAGGATTAGATGCAATCAAGGGATAGTTTGTTTAGATACAATCAAATTGTTTTGTTAATGATGTTCAATTCAATTATGAATTCAATTTCTTTGTTCAATTATGAATTCAAAAATCTGATATAGGCTAAGGCTATAACTTCAACAGATTAACAAACTTGTAGAATTTAGAAACTATTTGATATGTAGGAATTATAAACTGTTTGATATATAACTTCATAAAAAATCTGATATAGGCTAAGGCTATAACTTCAACAGATTAACAAACTTGTAGGATTTAGAAACTATTTGATATGTAGGAATTATAAACTGTTTGATATATAACTTCATAAAAAATCTGATATAGGCTAAGGCTATAACTTCAACAGATTAACAAACTTGTAGGATTTAGAAACTGTATGATATTTAGGAATTATAAACTGTTTGATATATAACTTCATAAAAAATCTGATATAGGCTAAGGCTATAACTTCAACATATTAACAAACTTGTAGGGTTTAGAAACTGTTTGATATGTAGGAATTATAAACTGTTTGATATATAACTTCATAAAAAATCTGATATAGGCTAAGGCTATAACTTCAACAGATTAACAAACTTGTAGGATTTAGAAACTGTTTGATATGTAGGAATTATAAACTGTTTGATATATAACTTCATAAAAAATCTGATATAGGCTAAGGCTATAACTTCAACAGATTAACAAACTTGTAGGATTTAGAAACTGTTTGATATGTAGGAATTATAAACTATTTGATATATAACTTCATAAAAAATCTGATATAGGCTAAGGCTATAACTTCAACAGATTAACAAACTTGTAGGATTTAGACACTGTTTTATACATACTAATTTGAAAATGTTTGTAGCTTCCCAAACATCCATGGATTCTATCATTAGCAAACCTATTTGATCCTTACCAAAATCACAGTGTCTTGTAGTTACAAAAATTAAGTCATGGCACCTCTATGCTTGATGGCTTCCATTTCCTGCATTGCCCAAGTATGGTGGACTACCCAACATTGGATGATTAGGATGTGCCTGAATGTTGGCATATGGTTGACTCCAATTTGCTCCATGTAGCCATGGTGGGAATGAGTAGCCCAAGTGTCCACTTGTGTTACTAACCCCAGCGCTGACTGCAGGTGTCATATAAACACAATTAGGATTCAAATCTGCACTGGTAGGGGTATAAGAGGTGGGCCTAACCCCTGCCTGATAGCTAGGGACTTGGATGTTAATCAGGTCTTGGAATGATGGTGTCTTCTCTGCAATGTGGTCCAGCGTGTTAGACATCAACCTATTTGCCTCAAACTGTCTTGAACCATGGTCTTCTCTGCTTGTCACCCCTTGTCCTTTTTCCAACTCTTGCTGAACCTTTCTTGCCTCTCTCTGTTGCCTTGCCAATTGTTTTTGATGTTCCTTATCTTCCCTTGCTTTTTTTCTTTCCAACCTTTCCTTTTCTCGAGCCTCTGCTGTTGCAATCCTTGCAACCCTCTTTTCATTGGATAACTCCTTCTTTCTCTTTTTAGCTTCCTGAATTTCATTATTTTTACGTTCAGACTCGAACATTAAATTCATATAGCCTTCAGATGTGAGAAAGTGTGAACTCCTCTCCAAACGAAGATAATCTGAGGTTGAGTTCCTTGATGAGGCCTTCACTCTCTCTACTGGTAGCTTTAGGAATGCACCAAGTAATCTCTGCTTTTCCGGACCTGCCTGTTGGATTTCATCTTCTGGGACAACTGATTGGCCCCCATTGTTGTCTTCTTCAGGTACTTCATGTTGAATAGGCTCCTCTTCTAGTGATCCATTGTCCACAAAATAATGAACAAGTTCGTTGTTCAACCCTGATGGTTGTGAAGGCATGTCCATGCTTTCATCCTCATTGGTGATAGATACATTATTTCTAGTGATATTCATCACGGCCTCTGCCAGCCATGATGGTGCACTTACTTGGGTTGGCATGGTCAATTGCTCATTGTCAGCTGCATCAGTGGGTGTCATAGCCTCATTGATATTGTTAGTTGGTTCATCACTGAACTGTGTCTCACTGACATGCTCAACATCATCACCACCACATAACAACCCTTCAGAAAGGGACATTATACCTTCAGCAGCAGCTACATCTTCTTGGGCACCAACATGCTCTTCTAAGTTCTCTGCTTCTTGACCTTCCACTTCAAATGCTTGGCTACATGTGGTATCATGCATAAGAGCATCAAAATTGAGTGGCCATATACCAGTCCTCCTAAATCCAGCCTTGATATTAGAAGGTGTGAGAGCCCTTTTAAATGCTTTACTTGCAAGCTCGGCTAGCTCAAACCTCTTTACTTCCACCCCTGGATTCTTTTCCATCCATGAAGCTCGCTCGACCCTGAAATAGTTCTTGAAAGGCCCAAACACGCTCACATCAAGGGGCTGCAATCTGTGAGTAGTATGAGCCGACAATGTTAACAGGTCAATGCCCAACTTATTGGCCTCCTCGATTGTCTGCACAACCATGCGGCTTCCATGGCCATCTAAAATCATCAAGTGCTTGTTTTCAGACGAGACACCACCCGGTACAGAAGCAGCAAAGTGGCAAAGCCAATTTAGGAACAGTTCCTTTGTCATCCATGCATGTGGATGTGCAGCCATGCATGCCCCTGGTTCACAATTCTGTATATAATTTTTTAGTTGAGTTTTACCTTTAAATAGATAAAATCCTGGTATAGATGAACCAATTGCATTGACACAGGCAAGAATTGCGATCCACTCCTTGCTCTTAGGCAATATCTTAGGCACATTTCTACTCCCTCTCTTGGAAATTACCTGCATACCGCAATTTCTTCCTGCCTGTAAGCCTGTTTCATCACAATTCCATATATGGTCTGGGGCATATGAGTGCTGGTCATATGCAGCAGAAAGAGTGTTATAGAACTTGGAAACAATTGTAGGGCGTAGATTTAAAGCCCGGTCTCTGTCAAGGCCCTCTGTTGTACGTAACACAAGGTCTGGATGCCTCTTTTTAAACCCACTCCACCATGACTTACCAGGAAAACCATCTTTAAAGGGGCTTGGCCTCCCTTGACATATTTGAGCTACAGTGGATTTAAGTTGGATAAGCTCTAACCCATGTCCCAATTGGGCCATCTCCTAACACCACTCCACCATCTCATCTTCCTCCTCTTCAGTCATGACTGTAACAAGCCCTCTACGCTTTGTATTAGTCAACCCATTTATCCAATAATGTATGTTAGAGGCAGCAATACCATGTTTTTTTGCAGATGCATGGATTGAATATCCCTTAAACTCGATGTCATCAATTGCAGCAAGCATGTCTTCCTTCGTCCAACCTCTGATTGCAATGATTTTCTTTGTTGAAATTGCACCTTGTATTATGGTCGAAGGTGGCTCTGTGGCTGATGGTGGACTGGGATGATCTGCAACCACAGGGTCCTTTTCAACTACATTACTGGGAGCAATGGGAGCATTGACATCATCATCTGATGAACTACTCCGCAGTTGGGCCCCCCTTCTCCCTCGCCTCTTGTTCCTTATCCGATCTGCAACAAAAACTCTTGGCATGGCTACAACCTGCAATTTCCAACATCGTTAAGAAATTTGATAAGTATTACAGCACAACTGTATAGAGTAAACTATAATTATGTATGAATTCCAAAATTTCTGCTAATAACATGAAATCTTCAGTTGTTTGTTGTGAATTAATTGGCATTGAAGTATTACTTGTCAATTATGTATTACTTGTAATATCAACATGAGAAAGATATGTGATACCTACATGGTTGTTAGCTACATGGACTTGTCTAAAATCAGTAAGTGCCTATTTTAAAATGGACTTATATTTGGACATGGACTGTGTGTTAGAACTACTTTTATTAAAATATTTTATTCAATATAAAGTCAATATCCAAATCTGCTTAAGCACAACAAAAGGAGGAGGAAACTACATTTATATTGTAGGCAACTAGAAATGTATGTTTGTTGTGAATTAATTGACATTGAAGTATTACTTGTCAATTATGTATTACTTGTAATATCAACAGGAGAAAGATATGTGATACCTACATGGCTATTAGCTACATGGACTTGTCTAAAATCAGTAAGTGCCTGTTTTAAAATGGACTTATCTTTGGACATGGACTGTGTGTAGGCGTTCAAGGTTTATGAATCCTTTGTTTTTCTTTGGAAAACCCTCTGCCCGATAGGCACTATTCCTATGTAGTTAGTAGGTTGTTGTTCTTATAAATTTTGAAGGGCATTGTTCCTATGTAGTTAGTAGGTTGTTGTTCCTATGTAGTTAGCAGGCACTGTTCCTATGTAGTTAGTAGGTTGTTGTTCCTATGTAGTTAGCAGGCACTGTTCCTATGTAGTTAGTAGGTTGTTGTTCTTATGTAGTTAGCAGGCAGTGTTCCTATGTAGTTAGTAGGTTGTTGTTCTTATAATTTTTGAAAGATTTTACTCAATATAAATTCAATATCCAAATCTAGTTAATAAGCACAACAAAAGGAGGAGGCAACTACATTTATATTGTAGGAAACTAGAAATAGCTACATGGACTTGTAATGGCCTGAACGCTGTTAGCTAGGGACTTGTAATAGCCTGAACGCTGTTAGTTGGTGGACTTGTAATAGCCTGAACGCTGACAACTACATTTGCTCCACATAAATTGATGTACTGTTCTTAGGGGACTGTGTGTTGGAACAATTTCTTGAAAGATTTTACTCAATACTGGACTTAAAGGTTTAGAAAAATTCCAACTTGAAATTTGGAGTAGCTAATTAGTAAGCTAGTTTGAACACTCATAGCTTCTTTAATCTATGTGATTTTCTCAACTAAAATAATGATAAAGTACTCAATATCTTGAATAACATTATTGAAGAACAACGAAATACCTGTATGTCTCCAGCAACGCTCCAACAACTGATGAAGAGATTGAATGTATGACTGTGCACACACTCTTTCTGGAATGTAACACTGAGCACACTCTGTCTGTATGTCTGGAACACTGTCTGAAAAGGATTGTATGTCTGCAAAATGGAAACTCATTGTCTGAAAACTCACTTTTTGAAAACTGTATGTCTGCAAAATGAATGGAACACTGTCTGAAAACTCTGAATGTATGTCAACAATAGTTTAAGAGTATAATGAATGCCTCAAATGCAGTAAGAGATGATGTTTTATAGTTTTATGATCTAGAATTTAATTGGTAGGGAAGATTGGCATGGATTGCCATCTCCCAAATTTAATTCTGTGTTGTGGATTGATTTGTACATGATCCAATGGCTGAAAATCTTTCATGGTTGATCCTTGTGCTTTCTTGAATTTAATCCCTGAATTGAAATGCTTTCCTGAATTTAATTCCTGTAATTCCAGGGCTGTTGTGTTTAATTCTTGAAATGAAAGGTTGGGTGAACTATTTCCTGAATTGAATGGTGTCATTTAATGTCTTCAATAGGTTGAATGGTTAAACAAACATGTAGATATTGCTGACAGACATTTCACCTATTTTTGTGCAGGTGGTACTCAGTCTTTGTGCAGGTGTTACCCAGTTTTTGTCCAGGTGTTATTCAGCAATGAGATGTAGTCCCCCAATGCAAAATCAGTGGGGGACTGTTTGATGGGATAACTGTACTTTTGGATGGGTAGCATTGTAATGTTTTGTAGTGCATTTTGCCTTAGTTGGTAATTCAGAACTGGAGGTACTTGAGACAATAGGTCTTGTCAACTTGTGATGTTAGACTTGGTGTATGACAATTGTTGGTCTAGTAAAAAACTGGGCCCATTTTGGACATATTTATATAACTTATATAACTTATTATCAAATATTTATGTGCATATTTTAGTGAGTTTGTAATTTATGTTTGATGGATTTGTGGGACCAGTACTATAACTACTACTGGTCCTTGCACAACAATAGAAGCCTCTCCCCTAATGGACCCGAAGTGGGAAATAGTTGGTCTATCATAGACGCATCAGCTTCCATCAATCTATTTGACAATAATGGCTTATCATTTTATTGAAAAGAAAGATGCTATCCATTTCTGCCAGCTGCCTTTATATCAACACGTGATTAATGTAGCGTAACTTGAACATTGGTTATGCATTATATAATTTTATTTTTATTTTTTCCAATGATTAAAACAGGTGGAGGATATATCATGAAGTTAAATATATTTCAAGGTTAGATGGAAACAATTCACATTGAGTTTCAATGTATTTATAATATTAAGTTTGATAAAAATCGATGAATATATGATGTGAGTGTGTTCAATACATATTTATTTTACTTTATCGGTTTATATATTTTATTTTATTAGTGTTATATAAAATTGCAACTATCAATTCATATCACGACGAGATCGATGCTCTGAAGCTAAATCACTGGTTGCAACAACTAGAAGTGTATTTCAATGTCAATCAAATTGAGGAAGGATAAAATATTTCATTTGTGCAGTTGAAACTAGAGGTCCATGCCATAACTTTGTGGGAAATTTAAAGAAATATCCTAAGGTTTGAGGGATAGCCTCTAGTGACTAAGTGAGAGCACTTTAAAACCCTCATTAATTCATAGTTTTACCCTATTGGGTACATAGAGGACTAATGGATTCGGTGGCAATACTTTAAGCAAATGTCAAGGAAAAGTGTCCAGGAGCACACCATAGAGTTTTGAAAGATGGCCATTATATTGGGTATTTCCCCAAAGAACCCATATGTACTTCTTAAGTATTTGTGGGGTCTACACTGCCAGCTGCAGGAGAAAGTGATGTTTTTGAAGCCCAAATTGATGGATAAGGCTTGTGTACAGGCACAATACCTGGAGAACATAGGGCCGAAGAAAGAAAAATCAAGTGGATTGAAGTAGAAGGAGCAACATGATGCTTTTAATGAGGGGAAGAAGAAGCAGAAAGGGGTAAAGGATAAAAGGAAACAACCACAACACACCAGTGCAAAGATCCTAGCAACCACTATAACCACTACAACATTGACGACCATACAAAGGATAAGTGTTGAAAGTTGCATCTAGAGCTTAACCCCAAGAAAAAAAAGGAAAGACAATAAGAATAAGAATCTCATGGCCATTGCTTATAGCAACCAAGTTGAAAGAAATTCAAACTTGGTTGAGAAGATCGTTTGCACATCAGTGAAGAAGGAGGTGTATCTAGGCAGCCTTTAGCAACACAAAGAGAAATAAATGACTAAAATTTTCCATATAAAGATACAAGTAGAGAAGACCAATATTAATGCTCTGTTTGATTCAAGATTGCAGGCGAATCACATTGCAACAGACCTAGTCAAGAATTTGGGGTTGGATGTTCATGATAATCTAAGCCCACATCCACTAAGATGGGTAAATAAGGATGTAGAGTTGAAGGTAACTAAACAATGCAAAATCATATTTTCCATCAATGTTGATTTTATTAATGAGGTATAACTAGATGTGGTACCCCTTGATGTATGTGGAGCCATGTTTGGGGTTCCCTACATGTACATGTGAGATGCAATATTCATGTGAAGAGCCAACCAGTATCAACTTGTTAAGATGGAAAATAATTCACCATCAATGTGCACAAAGGCAAGTAAAAAATTCCACTAGTAAGTGCCAACCAAGCCTAGAAATTGATTATTTACAAGAAGAAGTATATTTTATTATTTTAAAGAGAAAATTAGTATGTAAAAGATTGAGTAAGATGCAAGACATCCCTAAAGGGGTGTGCTAAGAAAAAAAACAACAATTGGAAGAAAAAAAATCATGGAACTTCGCAGATGTATACATATTATAGGGAGTTGAAAAAATCATGCTAAAAACCAGGTACCCCCTTCCCAAGATAGATGATATGTTGGATTAGTTGCAGCAAGAAAAATACTTCACCAAGATGAACTTAAAGTTTGGATATCACCAAGTTTGATTCAAAGAATAAGATACTCGGAAGACCACCTTCAAAACCAAGAAATGTTTGTATGAGTGGTTAGTCATGCCATTTTTCCTATGCAATGCACCATCTACATTTATGAGATTTATGAATAATTTATCGTTCCCTTTTATAGATTTATTTTTTATTGTGTAGTTGGATTATATACTGGTATATTGTGTTACTTGGGAGGATAAATCTCACATTTGACACGGATGCTGGAGACATTAAAGAGGCACCAACTACTAGAAAATATCAAGAAGTTTGTGTTTGCATGATAGTATTTGGTGTATTTAGGGTGTGACAGGTGGAGGAGAATTGAATATAGATCCTGCCAAGATGGATGCCATCATGAAATGGTCGGTGCCTACTAATTTTTTTGATGTTAGGAGTTTCATTGGGGTAGCACAATACCCGAGTAAATTCATAGCCTCATTTTAGCGATAGAAACACCACTCCACGCCATAACAACAAGTGGAAAGAGTTTCCAGTGGGTAAAGGGTAAAAAAAGGGCCTTTGAGGAGCTAAAGAAGAAGATCAGTCAAGTACCAGTTCTGGAATTACCAACATTGAAACTACCCTTTGAAGTGGAGACAATTTTATGAGTGGGCATGCTATGGGAGAAATCTTGCTGTAGGGAGGAAGGCCTATATGATAACATTCAGAATTATTTCATGGGGCAGTTCTTAACTACCCTACCTACGACAAGGCACTCTATGCCTTGGTGAAAGTGTGAAGAAGTGGAAGCATTATCTGATGGGAAAGAAGATACTATTGCCACATATATCACCAACTACTACAATACCTAAAAGCATAGAGTGAGGAACAATAGACCAGGCATTACAAATGGATGGGGTTTCTACAAAATTTTTATTTAATGATTAAGTATAAGAAGAGGAACACAAAAAAGTTTCCAAACATGCTTTTAAGTGCACCCACATCAAATATCACAAATTTTGGAACTATGATGCACATGGAACCATTCTCCCATGATGCATACGGAGAGGCATATTTAGAGGATGAGGACTTCAGGGAAGTGTTTCAGTTGTTGTAGATTTAGTGTCATGTGCATGATGGAAAAAAAGCCATTGACTACAGTCTCCATGATGGTTTACTCTACAATATGGAGAAGCTATGTGTTCCTAAAGGTGAATTATTGTAGCTAATTAGAGAGGCTCACACCTCCAAGGTTGTAGTGAACTTTGGTGTAGGGAAGACCATGGCCAACTTACAAAGGTATGTGTATTGGCCCAAGATGCAAGAACATGTAGCTAGGTTCATAAGAGGATGCATATTTTGTTGTACCAACAAGATTAGAAACATGAAACAAGGGCTCTATAATCCCTTAATTTTACCCACTCATCCTTGGGAAATCATTTCCATGGAATTTGTGGGAGGTTTACCAAAAAATATGAAGGAACATGACTACATGTTTGTGGTAGTTGACATGTTTAGCAAGATTTGTGTTCTAATGCCCTATAAAAAGACCATCAATGGGAAATAAGCAAAAAACTTGTTCTCTTGGTGAGTATGGGTGCTCTTTATAATACCAAGGAGCATTGTTTTAGATAGGGACACTATTTATTAGTGCATTTTGGACTACTTTGTGGGAGAAGATGGACACAAATTTGAAGAGAACTACAACTTTCCATCCACGGAAAGATGGGAAGACATAAGTAGTCAACAAGTATTTGGTGCAACTTATAAGGGGATACAAATAGAAGCATATGAATACTTGGAATAAAAATATGGTATATATACAACATTCTTACAATAGATCAGTCCACACTTCTATGTGAAATTCCCCATTTTGAAACTTGTTTTTGTTTGTTTCCTTCACCTTTGTACATTACACATGGGAAACAAGGAGGGGTGAGGCAAGATGTTATAGGAGACACCTTGAGGGCTGAAAAAATGACAGAGTAGATCAAGAAGATCCATATATAGGTACAAGAGACACTACAGAAGTCACATGAGATATATAATGCTAGGCATGATCAACATAGAATAGAGAAATCGTTCAAGGTGGGAGACAATGTATGACTACAATTGAACAAGGAGAGGCTACAGGGGCTTGGTAAGAAAATCAAGGCTCTGAGGTATGGTCCCTTTGAGATATTAGAAAAGGTGGGTGATAATGTCTATTGACTTATTTTACCACCATACATGTGCATTTAATCAGTTGTGAATATAGAGAACCTGAAACTCTATGAGCCTTCCATGATAGATCAGGAAGAGGAATGGGTCCTACCTTTTGTGGAGGATTTAACACCAGATGTTGAGGCAGAGTTGATGATACATTTTTTCAAAATATTCCCATAACTACAAGACATGGGAAGCATGACCTTTGGTAGATTGGGTTGAAAGGGTAACTTCGAGGAAAAGCTAAATGATACACCAGAGAGGAGGAAAATTTTCCTCACCTCATTCAGTAGAAGATTTTGGGGAAAAAAATACTCCCAAAATGGGGAGGTGTGATCCATATTGGATCATTATATTTTTTTTCATCCATCCCAAAGCTTTTATAGTGGAAAAAGTGGAGGAACTAGTTCCCAGGACCATTTTTACCCATGGGACCTAGTTTGGAAAATTGGGATCTTAAACCCTTTGGGAGCAATTTGAGGCATCAAACAACATATTTTTTGAGTAAAACTTTGTTTCTTAAGGGGCACACCTTTTTTTCATATTCTACACACAAAAACCTTTCCAAAGACACAAGAATTGCGTCAATTGGAGTCTTTATCCGAAAGTTATGTCACTCAGAAGTTGACCTTCCTATTTTCACCACCATAATTCAAGAGGATGCCACATCAACCCACATGATTCGTGGAAAAGAAAAAATCCACATGATTATGATGTAGAATTATATATTGTAACTTTGGTTAAGAGCCCTCGTGAAAATTTTGTGTAATAAAAGTTAATGAAAGAAAAATAATAACCACGGTTAATGGTTCACGTATTCCAAGTTGAATGTTGGGAAAAACATCCTAGTGAGGGTGTTCATTGGTTTATTATGGCTAAGGAAATTGGAAAAGGAAATGCCAAAGGATTTGGAAAGTAAAAATGGCATTTTTGGCACGTTTTTTTATGAAAATAATGGAAAATAGGAGAAAAGGAAGGTGGAAGATAACAAGTTTCATGTGAGGAGGAAAATGAAGGAAAATAATGGAAAATGAAGAAAATAGAGGCCTAATTGATAAAAAGGATTAGGAGGATCAATTGGTACCTTTTTTCAGTTCAATTTTAGATCTCTCTCATTATTATCTCTCTCTCTCACTCTTGGACACTTAGATTTTTCTTGGAGCACTTTGGCATTGGATCAAGAAAGGAAAAGAAGGCAAGAGGAAGGAACAATGTTTTCAACCTAGCCTTTCCATTTCCAGATAGCCATGGTTTGATGGGGTACTCATGTTTTGTTTTAGCTTGATTTCTGGATGGATTTGAAGTTGAGTGGGGTGGATATCTGAAAGGAAGAACACATGGCCTAGTGATTCGATGTGGTTTGCGATAAATTTTGAGAGACTAGGAGATATGAAAATTCCTTACGGTGTAAGTGGAGAAATATGGTGGCAGTCATGCTTTTTTTATGGCCTAGTGATCCAGGATGGATTGTGGTAAATACTGGTTTCTATTGATGAGGTTAAGGAATTTTAGCCTCGGGATGCCCTAGTTGGTTCTTTTGGTTTGAGTCCCACATTCATGCTTGGAATATGGCACAGGGGTGAATGGCTAAAGAGAGATTTGGCTCATCCAATCGATGGTCGAGTGGAACGTGGTAGTCCATCCTAGGTTGGTTCATATATTAATTAATAGGAGGTTATTTCATTGAAATATTATGTGTAAATGTACTGGTTTATATGTGGATTCTATGGCTAATGTATCCTTGATATTTCTGTTGTTATTATGTTGGTTATAAGCATGTATTATGACAATGATGACATATGAATCTCCTCATGTTTTGATTTGTAAATGAATGGAAATGTATCTATGAACTAATAGGATAATGCAGTTAATGATGTAGGGGAACAATGGTTCTTAGAGATTTTGAAATAAGCATGAGGCCCCTATGCTCATATTTATTGTTTAAACCTGTAGATTACATATTTGTGACATGTTTGACAAAATGCGTGTCATGTTTAGTAGTGGTCCAGTCTAGACCTTGTTATTGTTTTTGCAAACATATCATATTCGTGCTGTTATAATTTATTTCTAAACTTTTCATTGAGTTCTGGGCAGTGACCTAGACTCTGGGCCTGAAAAAGTGGCTCAAACCTTGAGGACGATGACATAGGTCTGAGGAAAAATTCCCTAGATGCACGTATACCCATGCTATAGTAGAATCCATAGCATCCTAGATGCACCCTTGTTTATATCAAAGGATATTTTGGGGGATTAATGAACAAAAAGCCTAGTGGGAGCTAGGGGCTAGGTACCTGAGTGATTAGGATGGCTCCTGGGAGTTTTGTTGCTAATTTGGAAGGTTTATTTGATGTTTTTATGTTGATTCCACTTCCTTAAGGGCACCTAGGATGTTGAATCATATTATAGTAAATATTTGTCACGTGTTTACCCCAGTTGGGTGGTTAGTTGGGTAGATGTGGGAGGAGGGTGTTACAGAGTGGTATCAGAGCATGGTTCACCCCTGGGACTAGATGCGCAGTGTATGTTGGTCACAAATTCATGTTGGTTGCACGTATGCTAATCATCCTTGTGGTCTATATGCTTGTTTCATATGCATGGTGTCGATCATGGTTGTAGTGATGTCGACATGTGAAAGAGGATGTTGTTGTTGTGAAGTGTGTCGCCATGTGTATGATTGGTTATTCATTGTTATGTGTGTTGGTGCTTACATTTTTTCAAATGTGCATTGCTATTCCTGTTGTTGTCATGCATGAGGTCATGGTATTTTTTGTTAATATGGTCATGCATTAATGATTGGACCCTAGCTAGAATGATGTTTATCTGTTGGTACACTTATTTTTTATATGTTTATATGTTGTTATGATTATGTTTGTAAATGTATTACGTTGATTTGGATGATCTTTAATATGATATGTCCTCCAAAAATTATGCTAAGGTACGTTGGTTTATTGTGATTTGGTTTAGCTGGCATAGTATGCCTTGCAAGAAAGATATCAAAATGACTAGCAAGATGATAGACTACAAAGATTCTCCCTATGAATCAAATGAAAAACGTGGTTTTTGGCACTCTTCTAATTTAGCAAACACATTGAGAATCTTGAAGGAATAAATAAGGATTTGTAAGACATACAATGATAAAATCATGCAGGAACAAGAGAAACAAGAAAATCTTAATGCAATACTCCTTCAAAGTTTGTCAAAATTGCAGCAACAAGGGCCACTTCAGGTCAGCCATGGGAAGGAGGAAATAACTAATGGGAAATATGGCAGTAGGTATCCTGGTGGACATAGGTCAGATATATGACACAGTGAGAGATGGAAGGTTGTTGGATACTCCGGATAGGATAGGTGATGGACACATGTACTACTCTAGTTCTATTTCTGATAGGAATTATATTCGGCATCATTATCATCCTTACAGGAGGAGTGATAGGGTATACTTGCTAGATGGATTTAAGAAAGCAAAGCCACCTACTTTATGTGGAGACTTGAAGATACCATAATATGCATAGGCTTGTATACTTGGGATGAACAAGTTCTTTGAGTTGCATGAGTACATAGAAAACATGAGGGAAAAAATTGCTATCTTCAGCCTTAAAGGTAAGTAAAATATTTGTGGGAAGATGTGAAGCCGGTCAAAGACATCAGGATGGAGGACTTGAGTTTCCATGAGTTCAAGAGGCTTTTCAAGAAGAAGTACTTGTTGGAAAGGTACTACGACAGTAATACCAAAGAATTTTATGAGCTAAATATGGGATCGATGACATATGAAAATTATACGACCAAGTTCTTGGAACTATTGAGGTATGTGTTGTATCTTAAAGATGAGAAGGCTAAAGTTCAACAATTTTTTAGTGGTTTTCCATTAGCATTTATAGATCGAATTGAGTATGATGAGCCTTGGTCACTTGAGGAATTTATTGTGAAATTAAAGAATTTCTAAGAACAGTCAAAGCATAAGAATGAATCTTAGCAAGGATGGAAGGGGAAGATAAAGGTAGGGGTAAATGGTAGTCGAAAATAATAAGGCCTCAGAATGCAAAAGAGAAAGAAAATGTGGCACCACAAAAGAAGTCCAATGTAACTAGATAGGGATGGATCACAACATCATAGAGGTCATGGTACTGGATGGTTGGAGTGTTGGACATGTGGTAAGGAACACCTTAAGAGAGATTGTCCACATAATCAGGGTGGTAGGACTTATATATAGTGCACAAGAGGCACAAATTGTTGGGGATGTTGGTCAAAGCATTCCTCATATCTATGCAGCACTGGATAATATGCATACATACCATTAGGCATTTATCATTGATATGGATGGTAATATTTGCGATCAAATTGTTTTTGTTTTGATTGAACCTGGATCTAATTATAGTTATGTTAGTCCTGACTTGGTGGATAAATGTGGTTTGAATAAGCAAGTGCATGAATAATATTTGTTACTGTAGTTGGATACAGGTACAAAGAAAAGAGTTCATCATTGGGTAAGAGCATGTGCATTTGAGTTGAATGGCATGTCTATAGCAACACACTTGAACATATTTCCATTGGGATCATATAGTATGTTATTGGATATTATCTGGCTATACCTTCACAGGACTAAGGTGGATTTTTATGAAAAAGACATTGAGTGCTTGGATGACAATGGGGAGTTACCAAGAGTCTTACAGGGAAAGAAGAAAGCCACATCAGTTAGAATGGTGACAACTATGGAGGAAAAGCGTAGTCATAGGAAAGGGTGTGTGTTATTTGCAGTACATATATCTAGTGAAAAAGGCAAGGAAGTTGAGGATGCAAATTTTTTGAGCAAGTAACTAGTTATACAACAGTTTCAGGATGCATTTCTTGCAAAAATTTTAGAGTTTCCACTCCAGAGGGAAGTAAATGTTTCTATTTAGGTTGTACCAGAGGCAACTTTTGCATCAAAAGCACCTTACATGATCAACACACATGAGTTGGAAGAGTTAAATTTGTAGCTAAAAGACATTCTTGAAGAAGGATACATTAGGCCAAGTGTATTTCCATGGGGTGCACCAGTATTGCTTGTAAAGAGGAAGGATGGTACTCTTAGATTGCGCATTGACTATAGGAAGTTTAACAAAGTGACCATAAAGAACATGTATCTATTGCCAAGGATTTATGACTTGTTTTATCAGTTGAAGGGATCAGTATTGTTCTTGAAGATTTATCTGAGATTTGGATATCATCAGGTACGCATTAAGGAAGATGACACTTACAAGTCAAATTTCCGGACCAGGTATGGGCATTATGAGTTTTTTGTAGTTCCATTCGGTTTGACTAATGATCCAACAACATTTATGTGTTTGATGAATATTTTTTTCTGTCCTTATTTGGACAAGTTTGTTATTGTGTTCATTGATGACATATTGGTATATTCGAAAAATAAAGAAGAGCATGCTGAGCATTTGGCAGCAGTGTTGAGATTGTTGAGAGAGAATCAATTGTATGTTGAGCTTAGCAAGTGCAATTTCTTTTATACTGAGGTACATTACTTGGCATATGTTGTATCCAAGGAGGGCATAGCAGTGGATCCATAAAAGGTAAGAGCTATCA
>JAXQQM020061004.1:0-49274 GCA_034641835.2 Pinus albicaulis
AGTGCATTCGAGTCGTTAGTCTCTCACTGGTTTGTGGTGCTTCCTATAAATTTACAGGTCGCACTGCAACTGGTGCTAACGGTATCTGCACTGATTCCGAGGTGGTACCAAAAGGCACAGCGTTTTATTTTAAAATTTTAGAAAATGTGCGGTGTGGTCAGTTACCTGGCCACACTTTTGACCATGTGGAATAGCGGAAATGCAGTGCGTTGACTTAAATATCCACCCGAGGGAAGGTATTTTTGTTAGTGCACCGCATTGCACATTTCAACAAGGTCAATGGTGCAGCCTGGTAAAATACTGCACCGTTGACTATGTAATGATGTCAGGAGGTCGGTGCACTGACCAAAGTATATGCCCCGGGGTGTAGAGTTTAGTCAGAGCACTGCACTACCGACACTGTCCATAGTCAACAGTGTGCTGAAAATTTTCAGGTGCACTGCCACCGGTGTACGACAAAAAATGATGCCCTAGTACTGGTGCATGCCTATTTTTTGTGGCGCACCGACTGTTTTTTTCTTGAAAAAAAGCTATATATGTATATTACTAAATACGTGTCTCATTTAGTTAAAAAATTGTTTTTAATATGTCAATCATTGAGAGACGTGAAAGGAGAGAAGAGGGGGAACAACAGTAACAACAAGCAGACCATTATAACATGGCTCGCTTGTACGAGGCATGAGAGATGGAGAGAGATGCGTACCCTCGCCCTATTACATTAGCTACCCAGGGGATCCTAAGGTAGGTAGGCCTCCTCAAGTTCTATGAGGAGGCTACTTCCCTAAAGGACCATGGTCTGTTTTTGAGAGATCTTATCTACAGGTGGAATTCCCACCAACAGGCTTTCCGGGTTGGTCCTAACTAGTGCTACGTGCCCACTGAGGAGGAAAAATATTTATTTACAGAGCTATCAAGGATAGGGGTGGATTTTCCCTTGTTCCCAGAGGTTCCAGTTAGGTACGTGGCAGGGAGTCAATTGGTGTACTCCCAGATATACATTAGCGTAGATATACTGTCTCCTTAAGATTTTCATGTCTCCGGAGGTCAGTTACATATTAGTGCATTTGGTAGTCAGGAGGTGAGGTGCCTCTCACTTCTAATTTTGACCATTTCACACAACATCAGTGATAGGAAACACATTAGTTTATTTCTTCTATATTATGTTGATTATTTAGTACAGGAGCCACGACTTTTCAGGTGGTCTGCCATTTTTTTGTTGCAGTTCTGTACAACCTTAGATAGATGTCATGCTCATGCACAAGGGAGGGTAAAATTCCCTTTTGCTTCAGAGATTTTATTTTTATTTTTTGAGAGGTTTCTAGAGACGAGGCCTACTTTTGTTCGACAGCCTTTCATCTTCCCAAATTACTGCACCTGCTCTGTTGTCTATCTTCTTGATGTACTCACTGGCATAATAGAAAGACTCATACAATATGTACCCCTTTGCCATAGACCCCTCAGGTTTTGCCCTTTGTTGAACAAAAAATTTCAATTAATTCATGTAACTTTCTAATCAGAACATCCAATTACAATAAACCACCCCAACTAATTTAGCCTCATCTACTAGGTGGATTAGAAGATGATCCTGCAAGTCCATGAAACTCGTCCTTCTCAAACATGTAGACAATCTCAACTATCTCTTCACACCACCGTGGAATGCTTGCCACATGAATCTCTTTTGACGTGATCCAATGTAAAAATGCAGATAATTTAGATATGGCACATCCTAGGTCTTGAGGGAATTCATGAGTCACACACCCATGTGCGAACAAAGGATAATGACACTGCAAAGTTATGAACACGTGCAATAATATACAAAATTAGTTATATTTTACGATCCCCACATGGGATAAAATTTATTAATATAAAAAATAATAAAATCATGATTTTGACATTATATATACTCTTAGAAGATTCAAATGGTCATGCGATTTCAACCCCAAAAAATGGTCATCCACAGTGAAGCAGCGTCGTACTGAAGACCCATATGAAGTTGGCACTCTCACACCCATTATAACTTCGTTTGCCAAAGAAATATCATATTTTTTTTAAAATCCATGGGACGTCACCTTCTTTTAAATACCATGAATTAGAGGGACCAGCGCCTGCCTGTGATCCCATACTTTCCAATCATCTTGGCCAATGTTTCTTTTAGTTTTTGAAGTAATAAGATCTTTCCTAACAGCCAATGTGTCACTTTGTTTCAATGATATGTGCCTCCATAAAGAAGATGAAACATTTTAAATATATGCAATGGATCTAATAACTGGGTAATATTAAGATGCTCCCAATATGGGAGGTTATAAAAGATAGATTTCCTTTTCATCCCAATGGCCAATTTCTCTACATAGATGTCGAAGAATTCTGGATCATTGAACATAGGCTCCCCATTCAAATCAAACATTTATATGTACTCCTTCTCCTTCTCTCTCTCATATGCTCTAAGCCATTCATATGGTGTCGTTATTGAAGGCCTTTAGGTTCTCTCTCATTTACCATTGAAAGCGGATGCTACTCTTTTGTAAGGGTGTTATTCTGTGAGGAATACCCTGGAGCAATCATAAATTGGCTTTCATAGGTCCTTGGACCATCTAGATTTCCGAGAAGGTCCACAACATTTACATCCAAAATACCCTTTTTTTACAAGACCTACGAGATTATTGTATACAATTAATATGCATGGCACATTAAAGAATATGATGAAGATCAAAACAATTCCAATGAATTAAATAACTAATATGTGAAAGAATATTGTTATGCATATAAAAAATCAATAAATTAAACATGTAATTTACCAGAAAAAACTCCTAAGCCTGGATAATCATGTGTCATGTAAGAAGATATGCCATACAACGTAAAACTCCTCTCTTCTGCGATGGGTCTTGATACATCATATAAATTTATCCCATCTGATAATTCCTTTAGTTCATCTACCAATGGTTGTAAGTAAACATCCATATTCTTCACTTTTCTTCTAGCAGGGACTATGAGAGCCAACATAAGATGTTCATTCTTCATGAATGACCATGGGGGGATTTTGTTATTGATCACTACTATAGGCCAAACAGAATAGTTCTTTTTCTGGAGGGAATATGGGTTGACACCATCCATGGCTATGCCGAGTCTTAGACTTCGTACTTTATCCCTGAATTTTTCAGCCCATGTATCCTCTATATGCTTCATGGTTATTGAATTAGTTTGGATTCACATAACTTCCAACTCATTGTTGTGTGAGGCATGCCATCCCTACAACATAGCTAATTCTTTATATCGAAAGAGTCTTTGGATCCTTGGGATTATAGGCATGTGCCTCAATATCTTAAAAGGAGGATGAGTACGTGATTTACCCTTCTTTTTTTATTTATCATACCTATCATGCCCACATTTCAGACATATCTCTTTGTCTGCATATTATCCCCTATATAGAATACAATCATTTGGACATGCATGATATGATATGTATGTTGGCTTGAGGGGTCCTAACCCAGGTTCGGTGTGCAAGGTTTGCTAAAAAACCCCTATACTACTGGCCCTTTCGGCAGTGACCTACTTGCGCAGGTCAAAGTCTCACCCGAAGTAGTATGGGTGGGTGTTAGAACCAGGTTTCTGCACCCTAAGAAATGATGGGTAAAGCAAGCAGAGCTGTGATAGGTCCTATAATCCCTGATTACCTTGTTCTGCACAGGGTTAATTAGGTCTCTGTTTGCATCCACGTGCGCTAGATCTATATTTATTTGCTTTTATGACAATAACACAACAATATATAAATAGAACAGACTAGATCCAGATCCAGAAACACACTTATGCAAATATTCATAGCATAAAGACAAAAAATACACAATACAACAATTACCAGCAATTCGCACCGGATTACTCACAGATTTATTTCTCTATCAATTATTTTTATTCATTCATTCATCAATTCTTCCTTACAATTCCCTTCCCAAACTGTGCACACAGTAGCAAGGTCTGCACACAGCTAGACTTGGATCTCCGTGCACACAACCAGCAGGACTCCATTCCCCAAAACCCAAACGGATAGCTTAAATCAAAATTCGCATCAATAGCTCATTATCTCCTACCTTACAATACAAAAATGGTCCTCTATTTATAACAATCTATCCTAATATTTCCTATGGTCTGCAAACCATGGTTTTCGGACACTTGGTTTACCCTTTTACCCAATACAATGCTTTCGGGGCTTTGACCCACCCCAAAACCCCTCCACTAGATTAAATCTAATCAAAAATATCCAAAATGGACCAGTTTCACAGTTTGTTAGGAGACCCTATTCCAACAGTCCCCCAACAAAATCTTGTGACTCGTCCCGAGTCACTGCAGCTGCCATATAGTCATTGAACCTGGTAAGGCTTCAGTCGACTACCATTGACAAAGCCTGGTGCGATGTCCCCGTGGAGGGTATCTAGCTAGACTGCTCCACCATTCATGATTTACTTAATTGTGTAACAACCAATCTAGTGTTGTCGGAATTTTCCTAGATGTTTTGCAAATTGGCTATCTTATAAAAGGACAAGTTCACTTACGATGAACATATTTCAGCGAATATGTCGATCATGCCATCCTTTTTCACAAGCCTTCTAAACATGTTGATGAAAATTAGCAATAAACTGATCTTCCTCCAGAGCCACAAGTTGCGTAAGGGGCTTCTCTATGATATCGGGGTCTGTCATATTGGTAAATGCTACGATGCGTAGGCTAGGAACAATGTATTCAATGGGCATAATGGCCTCTTTTCCATGGACCATCTGGAAGGGGGTTCTACCTATTAGCTTCATGCAGGTTGTTCGGTAGGCGCACAGAACAGAGGGAATGTGAACATCCCAGTCACTGCGATCGGTATTGAAAACCTTAGTTAATGTCTGTTCCAAAATTTTGTTAAAAGCTTCAACCACCCCGTTTTCCTGAGGGTGGTATGGGGTACTCTTCGCATGGTGGATCCGAAATTCCTCATTCAAGGCTTGAATTGTTTCGTTGACAAAGTGTGTACCTTTGTTACTCATTAGGATTTTTGGGCAGTGAAACCTGGTCAAGATCTGCTCAAATATGAAATGCACAGTATTATCTGTAGTACAATCCTTCACCACTTGTGCCTCAGCCCATCGAGTGATGTAGTCAGTGGTGGTGATAATGTAGCACACACCTGTTCTATTTCCTGGCAGATTGATGGGTCCTATAAAAATCAATGGCCCATTTTTCAAAAGCCTGTAAAGCCACTTGAGGTTGTAAAGGCATCTCATCGCAGCGTGAAGGTCATCCTGTGTGTTGGCAGGTATCACAAGACTGACAATAGTGTAAGAATATTGATGCAAAGTAGGCCACCATAACCTAGCCCTAAAAATATTTTGTGTCGTTGCACATCCTGCATAGTGGCCTCCTGCGACACCTTCATGTGCTTCTACTAACACGATTGGTCGTTCATGTTCTAGGACATATCTACGTAGTATTTCATCGGCACGTAGCTTGTATAACTGACCGGCGAGGATAGTAAAGTCCACTGCCCGAGTAACCAATTCCTTCTTCTGTTGTACCAAATACCCAACTGAGGCCACGCCTATAGTGAGGAACTCAATGATATCAGCAAAGTGTGCGTCAACCACCTTAATGGGAAATAGTTGCGCATCTACCAAGCCTTCGTCCAAACTAGTAGATTCTTCCCCTGTTTCAATGCGAGGCAGATGATCTAGGTCTGCATTCAACCTTCCGGGCTTAACGATGATCTCAAAATCATATTCCTGAAATAGTAACAGCCAATGGCAAATCTTCCCCCCCAACACAGGCTTGATGACCAGGTATTTCAATGCTAAATGATCATTGAAAATTCTAAACTGTCCACCCAGTAGATAGTGTCAATATTTCTGTAGCGCGTAGACCATAGCCAATCCTTCGCGCTTAGTGGTGGAGTAGTTATGTTCTACACCCAAGAGTTCCTGACTCGCAAAGGCAACCGGGTGATCAATATCTCCTTTCCAGGTTGAGTGAGAACAACTCCCAAGGCGATGCCTCACGCATCCACATGTATAAGAAATTCCTTTGACCAATCAGGAAATATTATTATGGGGGTAGAGATCATCTTCTATTTGAGCAGTTCAAAGCTCTTCTGACATTCATCATCTCAAAAGAAAGAAACATCTTTTTTTAGTATCTTTTCCATAGGCGCTATAATCAGGGCGTACCCCTGAATGAATTTCCTGTAATAGCCAGTGTTTCCAAGAATAGAACGTAGTTGTTTCTCCGTTGTGGAGACTGCCAGGTTTATAATTACGACTACCTTCACAGGATCAACCATCAATCCCTGACGAGAGAATATGTGTCAGAGCAGGATTCCAAATGGCACATAGAAGATGCATTTCTTAATATTCAAGGAAATCTTGTGCTTCTAGCATGCATCCAACATTAGTCGCAGGTTAGAGAAATGTTCCTTTAATAATACAAAAATCGTCCAGTGATCGAAATAAACCTCCAGGAACTTATGAATAAACTCCTTGAATAAAGCAACTACGACCCTTGAAAAAATAGCAGGGGTGTTTTTGATACCAAAGTGCATGACCATATAATGGAAGTACCCCCATTCAGTCATGAAAGTATTCTTACTACGATCTTCAGGTGCAATTCGGATCTGATGGTACCCTAAGAATGCATCAGTGAAGGAATAGGACTCCTGTCTGCCCACGCTATCAAGGATTTCATCAGAGAAGGGTGTAGGAAAGGGGTCATGGATGCAGGCGTCATTTAACTTGTGCAGATCCACGCAGATGTGTATTTACCCCTTGGTCTTCTTTTCCTGGATGACCATTGGAATTACCCAATCTGACTGCTCAACTGGTTCAATGATACTTGCGGCAAGAATTTTATCCAGCTCTTCCTTGACCTTTTGCTTTTATTTAGGATTCAGTTGGTAAGGTCGCTGCTTGACGGGGCGCCCCTCAGGTTTTAGAGTGATATGCATAATACCAAGGTCCCCAGTGATGCCCTTGAGCTCAAAGAACTTTGTCGGAAAGAGGTCCTAATACTCTGTGAGTAATTCTGTAATTTTTCCTACAGTCTCCTCATCCCAATAGTCCGCAATCATAGCTAGATTAGGGTGTTCCTTCGTCCCAATATTAATGTCATTCAGCTTAAGAGGCTGCATTACATCAATATCCTACATCGATGGCCCCACAACAACGTGTTCTCCTTCAAATTCCAGGACGAAAATATTTCGAGGATTATCCTCATCCTCATCAATCACCAAGCTCCGACAATTGGTTATGTCTTGCATCTGCGCGTCCCATGTCAAGACCATTAGGGCGGCGTGGTGGGGAGAATTCTTAAAGAAAAACGCATCAATATCCTACAGAGCTTCGTCGAGCATCTTTGTCCCTCCAATCAATCCAAATCTTCTGACAAAGTCCTCCTTTAGCATTTCCCGGTGATGGGTGTGCTGGTGCAATTCCGCACTTAAGTACCAAGCGACCGGGATAGGACCCAAGGCATGAAAAAATATATGGACCCATTCTTCTGTAGTTCGGTCGAACCATTTGGTCATCCAAACACGCAGATGTGCAAGGGGATCCCCAAGTGCGAGGAACACCCTGATGCGTATGTCAACTGGAGGGGCAAACCATAGAAGCATCCTTTTGTCAACACGTTTCCCAATCCAAGAATGCTTTCTTGTGGGTGTCCTAGCAACGTGTGGGTGTCCTGCGCATAGCCAGATTAAGGGCCCAGAGCCATCGTTCTCTTGGCACCCTAACTTCTAGTGTTCTTAGGAATTCCTGGACACTACTAGCCTCATCAAAGTGGGGTAGATCTCTTACCTCAGAGGAAATGCAGTAGAGTGTTCTTGTGACCCAGGGGCAGCGCAGTACCAAAACCTCATGTAACCAGTTTTGCCAATTTTCCAATTCCTCATCAGCGTCAAATAACATTCACTATCCCTCCATAATATCCCGTCTATCACGAATTTGATCCTGTCTTCATCCTGCGTAGTCAATATGTAAATGTGGTCTAGTTCCTCCCGTTCGTAGGCCGGTTCTGTATACCGCACACCCTCTGCTGGATCTAGTGGTACTATTACGCGTGTACCATTGTTTTCAAACACCATGATGTTCTTTTTGAGATTGATGACACCCCCCATGTCTATAGCCCAGTCCAGCCCCAAGTAGTGCAGGGTACAGATCCGCATCTTCCACGATTTCGATTACCTTAAAGTCAGCTAGGATTTTTACTCCCGCAATATCCACCATGACTCTTGGAAACCATCCTAGCAGGATGATCCTCTGTTGATTCGCCATGCACAACTGGAAAATGGACCAACCCAACTTAGGTTCACCCATTCTTTTCCATGTCTGCTTTGGTACTACATTTGCATCTGACCCCAAATCAAGAATAACTTGGTCCATCTCATAGTCGCCAATCTGCGCAGTCAACCGCATTTCTCGTCCGGTGTGTTTCTTGTAGCCATATAGCTGGTGGACACCTCGGGTCTCAGGAATGGTGTTGGGTCGAGCTACGCAGCTATGTAGCAATACTTGAAGAGTTTATACAGCCGACTGGTTACATAGCAGTTTCAAGCATGCCGTTAGAAAGGGCTCAACCTCGTCCTCTCTCTCGAGGTGCGCCAGAAGCTATGCAGGGCCTACCCGTGGTGCTTGTTCTATGAGGTGCACTTCTCCCCTTTCTCCCTAGGTGATCATCCCACTTCATAACTCAGTTTTAACCCTTTTCACATTCTGCATAGGGGTGGGCTATTTTTCCTGCATCTTGGCTATTAAAATTGGGCAATCTTCAATATAATGGTCCAGCTGTCAGCAATATTTGCAGGATTTCCTGGTGGGATTTGGGTAGTCCCTTGTGAAGTGCCCTATCTCTCTGCAGTTATAGCAGATCAACTGCCCCCGACCCCGTCCTGTTCTTCCTCCCCGTTCTCCCCTACCCCTTGCTGGAGAGCCACTAAAATTCGCTAGGGATCTCGGTGACGCGGGATCTGACTGTACCCTATAGAGGTTTTCCTGATCTACAAATAGTTCATATGTGAAACAATTCTACTCATCTGCCCTACTGATAGGCAGAACCTGCACCATTATTGCTTCAGATCACCCATACTTAGCCGGGAGCACTAGTTTGTATCATGTAGTCACGCTACCCGACAATCATCGCACCAGAGCACAGGTTCGTCGGATCTGGGACGTAGCAAACTAGGTCCCCCTATCTATAGGTAATCCACCAATAGGGGACATTGGTCCTTGGTATGGCCAGACACCCAACATCGTATGCAACCAAAGGTCTATGCTAACTCCTTTTTCTCGTTCCACTCCCCCCAACGCATCGTCCTTGGGTGCGGCTTCAAGCTTCATGGCAGCTTCCAGGGCTTTTTCCAGTGACTCGAAGGTATGTTGACCCATTGGTATGCATAAGTGAGGTAGCAACATGGCGATGAACCATTCCATGTGTTTTCTGTCACCATACTTGAACCCTCCTTCCTGATTTCTTTCTTCAGTTGCTCAGCGGCTTCCCACACTGACTCAGACATACCTTGCTTGAAGTCTTTTACTTTTGCTACCAACTCAGAGTATGACTTTGGCTTCTGGAACTGTTTTTTTAGGGCATCCTTAATATTTTGAAGGGATGCGCTTTTGTTTTGAGATATGTACCACATATACCAATCTAGTGCTCTGTCTTCAAAGGCCAAGGACAACTGTGCTCTTTTCACAGTATCGCTTACCACCACCTGTGTCATCCATACCGAGTTGGCCATGAACCAAAAACGATCCATGTCTTGATTGGCTGCGGCTTTAAAGGTAATTAATTTCAAGTGTACTACCATGTCTCCTTCTAACAAGGCTTTGGTTGAGGGCTTGCTCTCCTGCGAGCCTGACGAACCTTGCGCCATTGCTCTCCTCGGCGGGCTATGGATAGAGTGATTATTTTCTGGATTGGCTTGATTATACTTACCGCTTCATGTTGTACTCCCCTCCAGAGTAGCGCTCATTCACTTCCGCATCAGATCTTTAGTATTTTCTTGTCAGTACTAGATCACTTCCTCAAAATTATTCCAGGTCCTGGAAATAGAACCATTTGTTGGCTCGAGGGGTCCTAACCCAGGTTCGGTGTGCAAGGTTTGCCAGCAAACCCCTATACTACTGGCCCTTTCGATAGTGAACTTCTTGCGCAGGTCAAAGTCTCACTCAAAGTAGTATGGGTGGGTGCTGAAACCAGGTTTCTGCACCTTGAGAAAGGATCTGTAAAGTAGGAAAAGCTGTGCTAGGTCCTGTAATCCCCGATTACCTTGTTCTGCGTAGGGTTAATTAGGTCTCTGTTCGCATCCATGTTCGCTAGATCTATATTTATATGCTTTTATGACAATAACATAGAAATATATAAACAGAACAAACTACATCAAGATCTAGAAACATACTTACGCAGATCTTCACAGCTTAAAGACAGAAAATACACAGTATAACAATTACCAGCAATTCACACCAGATTACTCACAAATTTAGTTCTCTATCAATCCTTTTTATTCATTCATTCATCAATTCTTCCTTACAATTCCCTTCCCAACCTGTGCACACAGTAGCAGGGTCCCCACACAGCTGGACTTGGATCTCCGCACACACAGCCAGCAGGAGTCCGTTCCCCAAAACCCAAACAGATAGCTTAAATCACAATTCGCATCAATAGCTCATCATCTCCTACCTTACAATACAAAAATGGTCCTCTATTTATAACAATCTAGCCTAATCTTTCCTATGGTCCGCAAACCATGTTTTTCGGACCCTTGGTTTACCCTTTTACCCAATACAATTCTTTCGGGGCTTTGACCCACCCCGAAACCCCTCCGCTAGATTAAATATAATAAAAAATATCCAAAACGGACCAGTTTCACAACTTGTTAGGAGACCCTGTTCCAACAATGTACTCAACACCCAACATTTTGAATAATTTCTTTGCCTCTTCGCAGCTACTGAGCAAACACTATCACTCGGAAGAACCTTATCTTTGAATAACCTGTAGTTGGTGATCATGGAAAAATATATTAACAAATGTACATTAATGCTGATATAATTATTAACTTTCATAAAATTTACCATTTGTATGTTCATTGTGTACTGATTATATTTCTCAAATTTATATAAGGGAGGAATTTATGGTAACTTACCTCAAAATTTCCGAGAAACATGCATTCGACAAGACAAAATTTTCTTTCAAGTTGTAAAATAACTTATTTTTCCCCAACTGGGTAGACTTTGATTGACCATCAGGTCCAAAGAGAGAGGTGGTGGAAGAAAATTTAAGGCTTTCGAAAAAGGTGTCAGCGATATGAGCATCATCCCCTAGCTGATCATCATTTTGGAATGCATCTAACAACATTGTCTCCATGGCAGTCGTATCCCTTAAGTAATCATCCATACCAACCTCTATTTGATTGCCTCCATTGCTTCCTTGTGAAGAACTACTATTGTTGTATTCATTCCTAATTGGTGAATCTTGACGTAGCGAGAATTGAATTGGTGGTTGATTAAACCATTCTTGGTAGCATTGCTCTCCCATTTTTTCTCTTAATTCAGTCTTCTATCGATTTGACATTGTCATGGGGTGCAATAGAACATGGTAGGTAGGTCGCTTATCATCACTAGAACCTAATAATTTAAAAATATATATTTGAACATGATTAGTACAACAAAATATATGATATCAATTAGTAACCACGTTGAAAATATTGCATGATTAATTGTTTTGACGTTGAAATAATTACATTAATCACTATAACAAACAATTATAATTATTACCATCATTGTCTGAGGATTGTGGCTAGAAGATGCAATATTATTACAATCGGCAGGGTGAAGTGGTTGTCAAATTTCAACTACCAAATCCGCCTTTTAGTATGCTGCTCCTGATCAGAGCTTTTAATGTTTTGGAGGTGTTTGAATATTTTGTGCATCTAAACTCGATTATGAATCTGCATGAACCTGAAAATTTGTATACATTATAAATTTAATTAAGATGGGTATGATTAACATGGATAAATAACATAAATTCAATTAGATAATGAAAATATAAATAAAATCTAAAGTAAATATTACATCTCGAGATGGATTGGGAGAACTTCGCGATGGACTTTGAGAATATTATGGAACAAGTTCGTTTTTGAAGAATTGTCCATTCGATATAACTATGATATTTTCTCCCTGCATTTGAGCAAAATCAGCAATAAATTTTGGTGCACACACCTAAAAGTAATTTTGGTGCGTTAAAAATGGACTTCTTGTTATCGGTGTTAATGTACAGATCACCGCATCGGTGCGTTTTCATTACTGCGCACCCGTGCCATTTTATAAATGGATGCATCGGTGGAGTGTTATTAAGTGACACACCAGTGAAGAATAATCGCAAATTAAAAAAAATGAAACTCTATTTTATTTAAGTGAAAAAAAGCAGTAAATTAAAAAATGAGTGCAAAAATATTTTCGAAAATCTAATTTCATAAAAAAATTCTTTAAATACTAAACACTTTTCATTATTTAACTATTTTTGCAAAAATGTTTAGGCAGAAATTTGCAGGAGACATACCTGGAGCAACAGAAGTATTCAAACAATCAGAATTCCAAACCTTTGGTGATTCAAACCCTGTAGCATAGAATTTCAAACGATCTCGTGATTAAAGTTTATTGTTTTTTTTTTAATTTTTCTATAGATTTTTTACGTAGTAAGAAAAAAATTTCAATGTTCATTGTTTTGTTTACTTTTTCTACAGTTTGTTTTACGTAGTAAGAAAAAAAAAACAATTTACTTTTCATTTTCAGAAAAAAATAAAATAAAATAAAATAAATAAATAAAAACAAAATTAAAAATAAAAATAAAAAATATCCCTTTTTAGCCTAAACCCTACATTCTTTTTGTTTCTGCCCTTTCTTCTCTCTATTTCTGTGATTTCAGAATTAGGGCTTTTCATTTTAGATTTATAAGGTTTGTATTGCTATATATAGGCCTAAGAGATCGAACCCACGAGACGACTTGCATAGTCGGATCCCAATCCATGTCGGCCCTTGCGTGAATTTTTAAAAAACATAATTTTTTTAATCGGTGTGCCTGACGTAATCTATCGCACCGGTGCACTATATTATCCCCGCGCACCACGAAATTACTGTGTGATAAAAAAATTTAATTTTTTTTTAATCAGTGCGCCATATGTAAAATAGGGCACCGATGCACTATTTCATTATGGCACACCGCAAACGTGATGTTTCGCAAAAAAATGTTTTATTTTGTTAATCGGTGCAACATATAACATGTAATGCATCACATTGGGTATCCTAGTTGACAAAGAGCACTGTATGGTGGTCCCTTGTTTGCACAGGGTGTTTATGCTACAAAAACTAACACTGGAAATTTTTTATTATTTTCTCTATGTAGATCGGTGTGATGCTTAACGTGTAACGCATCGATGCTCCTTGTTGACATAAAGCACCGTACAGTCTATTATATTGCTTTTGCAGTGCGTTTATAAGACTCCCACGCACTGACGTCGGTGCGTACATCATGAATGGCACACCGATTTCTTGAGATTTTTTTTACTTGAAAAGTTGACAATTTATTTATAAATATATTAATGAATGATATGGTACAAGTTTCAGATTGATAAATAAATGCCTGACAAGAGATCAAGTAACAAAAATACTGATAACACATCAAGAAAATAAAAAAAGGCAAGTTCTTTGTAAAATATTTACAAAAAATACTATTTTTGAACTATATGTAAGTTTACCTAATATTTATTATTTACTCTATATCATGCAGTGCCACAAAATGACAAATATCGTTAAGATTATTTTTGAGATAGGACCAGAAGAGCATAAAATCTTGATGGAAAATTTGCAAAAGGATGAATCAGGTGAATTAAAAAATACTATCGATCCAATATGAGTTTCTTTTTTTAATTTTCATTAATAATATACTTAAAATTATTAGATAAAATGTGTCAAACAATTTATTAATTCACATCTATTTAATGTTCTAAAGGGACCAACAACTCAAAAAAGGAAAGTTGTTCTAAGAAAAGAAAAACAATAGAACATGCAAATGAAAATGAATTTCCCCTTAGCTCATCTGGAGTGGTGATGGAGGTTAACGATAGGGGGAAAAAATTTTACAAAAGTTTGAGGGATCTAGTGGAATGAATGTATAGATGTTCTTTCCACTTACAATACAAAAACCAATCCAATGATTCCAAGAACCAAATTTTATCTAAACTACAGGAACAGTTTCCACAGAATCGGTCAATGAGACATGTCACACTTTTAATAGCAAAAACGTACAACAACAAAAAAGAAGGAATGAAAAAGTAATATTCCTTTAAATGTTTGTCTAGAATTATTTATAAATATCACTTTTGTTGTATTTAATTTTCATATATCAATATCAAAATTAAATATTTTATTGTCATGTTACATTTTCAGGAAGATTATGAAAATCTCAAAAAATGAACGAGTTGATATCAGAAATATGCTAATAGGAATGTCCAAAAAAGTGTACAAGGAGATGGTCAAAGAAATGGACAAAATTGCATCGCAGGAGGAGCCATCTCAACAACAACGTGCTTCAAATGTAATATGTAATCATTGAATTTTTCGATCATTAGGTACAATAAATAAAAATTTAGCATTAAATATTAATTTTCAAGTATTTTCTTGCAGAAAAGAAAAGAAAAATGGAACCATTCAACTTTTATAAATAGGACGACAAGGAAGAAAAGGGTTGATATCTAAGTTTGTGAGTAATTGTTACTTCCTTATAACAACTTAACTAGATTTCATTTTTGTATTTTTTAAGTTGTTTTACAAAAATCATCATTGAATGTCCTCAAATAGGTGCTAACATACAAATAAGAACCATCAAACGAATTGATTGAAATTGGGTTAAATATGGGTTGTGATTATATGTTGGCATATCAGAAATTAATTGTGGAATTTGTAGGCATCTATCGATCTTGTTTTACTTAGTTCCGTCTATAATTAATAAAACAAAAACAAAAATTGTATTAAATATATGATTTTTTATGGGGTATAAAACTTGCAGGAAACAAAGTATTGAACTGCGCCAACAGATGAAATCTTGAAAGGTGGCATGGTACATGGTTTTGAAAGAATGTGTATAGTTTATGAGTCAATTTTTGCTATGGTACATCATTTCTTTTCAATTTACATTCATGTATATTAGTTAATATTTAAATTTTCATTATGCTCACCATTGTATATACACTCATTAAAATTTCTTTTTATGTTTGTATATGGAAGGTGAAGAAGAAGAAAAAAATAAACCGTCAACAAAACATTCCTGAAAATAACCCGTGTCATGGAAGTAGCTCTAGCAGTGACAAAAATTCAAGCAAAGAGTGATGATCACTATGTTTGGATATCAAAGCAACGCATTGTATTTTTTGAAATATTTGTCTGTGAAATGATACATTTTGTTTAATGTCATGGAGATAATGTCCCAATTGAAATACAAAGAGATACCAATAACTGTCCCATTTTGTATGACAAAGACTGTCGTATATATATATATATATATATATATATATATATCTGTGTGTGTGTGTGTGTGTGTGTGTGTGTGTGTGTGTGTGTTTTAATTTATTCTATTGCATTCTCCATTGTCACTGTGAAATGTAACACCACTGATTAAATTTACGGATGATTAAATATTATAATGAATAGATGTGAAATTTAATGATATGATATAACAAATTAATTCAAACATCACATTCATATGCACTAATAAAAAATTTATTGATATGAATACTGTTGTAAGATATATATGTGTCGACTTTTGATGAGTTTTAAAATATCACAATAATTATGATATGATATAACAAACTAATCCAAACATCACATTCAAATGCATTAATAAAAAATTAATTAATATGAATATTGTTATAATATGTGTCGAATTTTGATGAATACTGAATTTTTAAAAATCACAATAGTTGCACTGTCATAGGTCGATGTTTCTAAAAAATACAAAATGAACACCACTTCATGTGAGTTACTGTACACCAATGCATTTGTATGCTGCAACGGACCAGTGAATTTCTACGACCTATGGGCACCACACAAATACCAAAACCAATTAAAAATATCAGTACATTTGTGCAATACTGCGCACCGATGAATTTATGTGAGACTACACATTGGTACATTTGTATGACCTATAAGCACTGCAAAAATACCAATACTAATTATAAATCTCGGTGTGTTTGTCTAATACGGTGCAACGATGCATTTATATAAGTCTACGTACCAGTGCGTTGAGAAGACCTATGGGCACTGCACAAATCCCAAGACCAATTAGAATGGCCTCGTTTGTTCTATCACCAACACTACGCCAGGTGTGGTTTTATACCTTGATGGCCTGGTGCATGCACCTTCGACCACCCCGGGCCACCTTCTAGATGACACACACTAGTGCATTTAAACCTTAGTAGCACATCGATGAAATAAACATCCGTAATAACCTTCAGCCACCCAGTTTTTTTAGTTACATTGAATTTCCATTAAAATCTCCGCCAGAACCTCCGTAACCATAAACGAATGTTGTAGAAATTTTTTTTTTGACAATTTTGGCCAATTTTATAACACTGAAAATCTCCTTTATAACCCCCGCTAGAGGGTCTTTTCCTTGTAGTGAGAAAACACGTGAGGCACAAATTTTTAACATGGAAATATTTTCAGGAGAAAAAAGAGTGAAGATTTTTTTTTATTTGATGTAAATATGAGCTCCTACTCTATTACATAATTTTTTTTATGATCCACCCCTTAAAGGAAGAATCAACTCCCTTTGATTGTTTTCTAGAACCCACTAGAAGAACACTAACTCCCTTATTTTGTGGAAACCTGATCAACATATCAAAAGCATCAATGAAGCAACAAATTCATGGTTTTTTTGCAAGAACCAACTTGCAGCTCCTTGGATTTATGCAAGAACCAGCTTGTAGGAGGCACTGACCCCCAATATATACTCAAACGTCTACTACGATGGAAGAACTAACTCCCTAATTTGTATGCACCAACCCACACTTAATAAGGAACTAAGGTTCACAGTAAACGCAAGCCTCTCTGCCTATTTTAAACTCTTTGTTCTCCTCTGCATTTTGTACCTTTGTTCTACTCAAAAAACTTCATACATAATCAACATCATACCCTCATGCTCAACCCTTGCAACACTCTATCCTTTGCAGTTTCTACACCAACACTCAACATTTTTTTCTCTACTCTCGAACCTCTTCCTCAAACACTCTTAGCCTCTTTCCTTTGTACATGACCACTCTTGGACTATCTCTATATTCTAAGCATATTCAACCTTCTCTCAACAACATACTCACACACTGATATCTCCACTCATCATAATCAACAAAGCTACATACCCCATTTTTTCAATCACAATCGCACGTTTTGTTCCTCTACTACACCGGGAATGATGTAGTCCCTACTGTCCATTTCACTACTCGTTACTGTACTCAAAGTCATGGTTTTCCTTACTACTATTGCCTCAAATTTCCTGAACACTGCAATTGAATTAAGAATGAGAATGGGCACATATGTGATTCACCATAATCAGAATTAAATCTCAATCGACCTACACACTCAAGGAGTATCACTCATGAATTTTTTCTACAAAAATTACATCGCACTCCATTCTCTCCTAATTTCTCACAAAACATATATTGTACTTTAGGCATGGCTCTTTCAGTTTGAGATGAGATATTTTTACAATCGACTATCTCTTTTAGTCGTATAGGTGTCAAGGGAAAAAGTGAAACACACATTAGGGTAATTTTGAGGTCTAAAATGGGCCTCCTAAGGAAAATATAAAATAATAGTGGAAATAATAAAATAAGATTTGATTACATCATCAAATTTTAGAGGGAAAAAAGAAAAAAAACCACTTTTTCAACTCATATTTTCAACTTATCTGCCAAAGTTTTAGCTCAAATTTCAAGAGGGAGTACTCGTTGGATATAAAATTTAATTCCTCATCCAAGGAGTACCCATGTTGCATACTTTCTATGGGTCCTTCTACAAAACAAGTGAGAAATACATGAAAATCATGCTTTTTTATGTATTTCTCATTTTTCGTGTAGTAAGGTCCATCGAAAGTATGCAACATGGGTACTCCTTGGATGAGGAATTAAATTTTGCATCCAACAAGTACTCCCACTCGAAATTTGAGTAAACAATTTAGGAGATAAGTTGAAAATATGAGTTGAAAAAGAAGTTTTATTATTTTATTATTTTTTAATATTTTTCCCTCTTACTTAAAAAATGTTGAAACATCCCCCATGGTTGACATCATCATCTTGAATCCTATTGGTTGTTATAAAGTTTATTTTTGTTGTAAATTTTTCTTAGGAGGCCCATTTTAGACCTTAAAATTCCCCTAATACCTATCCGAGCCCATAACTGTAGCACACCATATTTTTAATTCAATTCTTTATCACGTGGAAGAAATCTCAAGCATGGAATTTTTTATGTCAAATGTTACCTCTGTAAATTGTGGTCCTCTTTGTCTTAGTCTCTTGCCTTTGACAATGACCATTGAATCCATTAAAGTATTTGTGGAAATGTGTCTCTTTCTATTCTTGAACCAACAGTTCTTTGTAGTCACCATTAATCAATGGCACCACCATAATTGTGTGCATTTACTTAGTTGTTGTAGCCTTGCTTATCCTAGCTACAAACATGGCCAATTTGGAACTCAATTCCCAAGATTTTTCGACTCATCCATGCCATTAATCATATGCTTGTAACATGACCCTCCCCACATTTTCTCGGTTTTACAAGACCTCTAAGTAAATGTGAAGTGAATTGTTACTAATGAGATGGCTTGACCTTGTAGTTCTAGTTAAAGAGTTGGCTCTCATAACTAGGATTTATTGATCTTACTTAGGAACCAAAAATCACTCAAAGGCTCAACAACCACCCCAGGTGACCAATCCTTGACTTGGAACATTTTTTCTCAAGGATAGACCTAAAACCGCACCCTTGACACTGCCTGCATCTGGTTGTGAGCCTCCAACCACACTAAAAATCCTTGCTCCATGTGGCTATGACCCTATATCCTCAGTTTTGTGACTGTGGTACTGATATATGAACCAATTTTCTAGTCTAGCCTCGAGATCACTGCTGACAGATTCCAAAAGCTTTCCATAATCACATTTCTCATAACACCAATGCTATTAATTCAAACTTGAAGTCATTCCTTGACCTAGACTGACTAGAACATACTAGACATTTCATCAAACACATGGTAAACGTGTAATATAGAGGTCATGAATGCATATCTGAGTGTAAATCCATGTACTTTAGCTTAAAATCAGAAAGAAGGTTTAATGACCTCTCAACTAGTTGTAACAACACTTACTAGCCCATGAATTCATCAACCATTCATTAACTTATCATAGCATAATAAGATTCATAGCTAGAGCACATCTTTATTCATGCTTATAACCAATGTATAACCAGAATATTAACCATGATAGAACAACCATAAAATCAACATAATAGCAAGTAAAAATTATCATAAATCACAATAGAAAAATAACTCTTATTAACATATGCTGAAGCCAACCAAGTCAGGCACTTCCACATACCATCCAACCATAAATTGAGTTGAACTAAATATTTTTTTCATCCAATCACCCCCATTCAATATTCCAAGAATGAATGTGGGAACTTATGGGATAAACCAAGACATAAAAAGCCAAGGGAATCCAAAGTTTAAACCATATCCACCCTCAAACTAATGTGATCTCACCTAAATTGGTCTTGAGATCACAAAACCAAACCAAGATTGGATGTGTCATAATTGCTTCACCATACTTGAGTAATTTTCCTCTCTCCACCCACATGTTGAGAGATTCCCAGAGAAAACCATCTCCTCCCCACTACCACACTCAGATCCAAAACCTTATGATAATCTAAAACTTAACTAATTATAATGAATCCCATCACACCATGGTTATCTACGAAATGACAAGGAAAGGCTGAAACCACTATTAAACATGACAAAACTCATTCAAATGATAACGAATGAGCCAAATACACAAATGCACGAATGATGCATTCACACCTCATGTAGGAAATCATACATGCAACATGTTACCTACAAAGTCTTGTTGCTGAAGCTACTTTTCCAGCCTTCTCATTTCTTGTCCTTGTTTCTCCTTTTTCCTTCCCTTTATTTCTTTCTTGATTTCCTCTCTCTCTCTCTCTCTCTCTCTCTCTCTCTCTCTCTATGAAACTAATTCCAACACCAAACTGAAAAAATTAAATGAAAAATAATTCCACTTTTTCCAGCATTCAACTTGGAATATGTGTCCCATGACCTTGGTCTAATTTTTCCTTTATTAACCTTTATTACATGAAATGTTAACCCGATGTTGTTACGAAACCCTCCCCCCTTAGGGGAGCACCATCCTCGGTATTCTATGAAACCTATAACTATAAAACCACTGAAAAAAAAACATATTGTGTATGGAGATTTATAACATAGATGGATGCAGTATTTACAATGAACGTCTATTTAAAACCATTAACAAAATGAAAAAATGACAACCATACCACTTATTGGAGATTTATAACATAACTCATCACAATACTTACAACCATATATATATATATATATATATATATATATATATATCAAAACTCATTTTCTTAACCCAACAAATAATTAAGAATACAAAGGCCGCATATGATGAATGATATCCCATGTAGCTCCATGAGGCCCAAAGTTGTTCCACTTACACTTTAACTTTTTCTATTTCTTAGTTACGAGTCATGAGATAATTCCTTTGTAATATGCATTGTGGTTTTGGGTGGAATTCTCCCTCTGGTTCCACTTGCAATAAAAACTATTTAATCACATGATAAACATCTTGGACATACTTCTTAAGAAATGAAACATGAAAAAAATCATGGACATTCACTATCAGATGGAATTTAATTCGGTAGGCCACTCGTCCAATCCTATCAAGGATCTCAAAAGGCCCACAATACCTATTTTCCACCTTTTCACACGATCCAATCCTCCAAGAGCTCCACTTGGGCTTGATGCATAAGTACACATGATCACTATTGGGTACCAGATTTGTATACCTTCCTCTCCCATTTTACCCTATCTTTCTATCTCTTTGTGCAATTATTATGCTTAAACACATGAGGTAAAACCCTTTTCCTTATCTTTCATGGGATATTTGATTAATGAAGTAGTTGTCATGGAGGTTTTACCTTTTTACATATTAAATCCAATATTTCTACACATTTAGCCAAAATAGGAGCGTTGCAGCCGTGAGTCGAGGAACAACCCATCATCTCTAGTGTTTTCCTCATTTTCTGTTACTACATAATAGACTTATCTGTACCAGCGCCATTTCAGGCCTTTTTGCTGTTTCCTTCTGGGCAACTAGGTTGTCATTGTAACAAAATGTATTTTTGTAATTATGGAGTTGCTGAGGGAAATCGAGGGTTCCATGACATATATATAAAGAGGCTTGTGGGCTGTGAATCGGGGTTAAGCCCTTTTACTTACAGATCTTGTAACAAATATCTTTTATCATTAATCGAATGCACATCATCTTGTTGTTTCTTCTGTAACTTGTGAGTTTACCGCAGCCCTAATCAGAGCATTGGGCCCACTCTTCTGATCAGGTGCTGTGTTTTCCTTTTTTTTTCTCTGTTTTCATTTTAGTGTGATTTCATTACTACTATTATAGTTTACTTCTTAATTGATGTTGATGTCCTTTAATTTTTGCAGTTTATTTAATTGTTGTTACAGTGGTCTGTGTGTTATGGATTTAAACCTGTGATCTACAGTAGGTCATGTGCTTGTATCTACATATTCTTTGTCGTTATTCTTGAAATAACTAATGCCCTTGGGTTGACAATTTATGTGGAAAAAGGGTTGAATTATGTTCATATCCGGACACCAACATTTTGGTGTTGTTGCCGAGGAAGGCTAACAGGTGCAAGAATAGGATCTGTAACATATCTAAGGGTTAATCTCTCATCTTGAGGAGGGAATTTATTGCCCTGCTTCAAGTCCTGAGCATAAGTTCTTTTTGTTTTTATTTCCTTCTTTTTATTTTTTTTCTATAGAATTCATCTCTCGTCTTAGGGAGGGCATTTATTACCTTGCTCCAAGTCCTGAGCATAGCATGTTGTTTTTCTTTCTTCTTTTTTCTATTTTTTTATTCATTAAAATTAATCCCTCATCTTGGGAGGGTATTTTGTAACCCTGCCATAAGTCCTGGGCATTTATTTCTTTTTCTTTGGGCCAACTCCTCGTCCTCAGGAGGGTATTTGATTACTCTACTTTAGGTCCTGAACTTGGATTTTCCTTTTTTTATTTTTATTGTCTGTTTGAACCTATTCTCTCATCTTGGGGAGGAAGCTATTTGTCCTGATCCAGGTCCTAAGCGATTTTTGTTACTTTGATTAACCCTCTTCACAATTTCTATGAACAAGGATCTGAATAAGAGGGGCAGAGGAAGACCCCCAAAGAAAGGAAAGGATCTGGGAAGGAAGACATACATTCAAGAGATTATTGAAAAATCTAGATCTGAGGCATCATCCCATGCTTCTGTTAGGGTTAGAGTTCAGACGAAGTCCGAAGGGCATTCCGTGGAGCAACCAGTGCCATCCAAGGTACCAGAAGGTATTATTTCTACAACAGAAGACTTAATAAACAGGGTATCAGTGGAGGAGATATCCTTATCAACAACAAAAGGGGAAGAAATGGAAAGTAGGGGATTAGAAGAACCGAGCAACTCTAACTGGGAAGAAGAACCTCTAAAATGGATTTCAACCCCACGAGACCAAGGCAACGCTATAAAAATTCCTGTAGCTAAATCAAAAAATTCTGATTTGGTAAAGGAATTCTTGAAATATTTTGTGTCATCAAGGGACCAAGGGAGTGCGGTGCAACCTCCTACTGTTGAATCACTCCAAATACCAGCTGCAGAACCAGTTGAAATTCCAAGTGAGTATTGGAGGGTATTTATGGAACCTATAATTTCCTCTATTGATTTTCCCATTGGACATGTTACAGGTGATGCACCAATGAGACCCATCCCTTTAACAACCTTTCCTAGTTTCCATGGATTTTCTTTTGAAGACCTTGACACGTTCCTTTTTGAATTTGATATTTTTTGTCGTGGATATGAATATATTACTGATGCCTAGATATTGAAGATATTTCCTGCTACCCTAAAGGGGATGGCCCTGAGATGGTTCATGGGTTTAGGAGGGAGCACAATTACCTCATGGGAAGGACTGAAAGAAGCTTTCTTGGAGAAATACCAAGAGTACTATAAGTCCCATGACATTAAGGAGGAAATATTTAAATTTGTACAGAAAGAGGATGAAAACATGGAGGACTATGTAGAACAATTTAAATACATATTGTATAGGTCTGGACATAGTGACCTGGACAAGGACATTGTGAAGACCATTCTTCTTCGAGCACTTAGGGAAGACTCACTGTAACTTCTGAATATAGTAGGAAATGGGGATATTTCAAAAAAAGACTTCGATACTATTTGTGATTATTGTATTAATTGTTCACAGGGGGCTGCAAGGAGTGGACAAGGGATTCGGTCATCAAAGACTTCCAGTGGAGGGGTCACAAAAGCAGAAATTGGAAATCTACTGGATAATCTAAGGACCGATATTCTGAGCACAAAATCAGTCCAGATGGACACTCTATAGGCAAAACAAAACCAAATGGAGTTGGAAAAAACCATGGCCTGCATATTCTTCCCACAGTGCAAAAAGAAGCACCCTTTGAAGGAATGCTTGTTGAACACGGTGGAAGCCTACACAATCTTTGAATAGACTCACGCGACCAGTTCGTGTCTTTCCTTGCCCAGGCTGAAAGAAGTTTTCCAAGGAGCAAGTGAAGAAAGCGTGGTAGACCATTTGTACTTCATGGGGCAGGAGAAGCCATGGCAACCTCAACCACCAGCTATGAATCCAGGTATGTTTCAGGACCCATATCATTATTTTAACAATTTCAATATGGGTCCCCAATCTGCACCATTTTTAGCTATGTGGTCTCAATATCAATATCTCCCTTAGCAACAATGGGTTCCCCAGGACAGTCTAAATCCTTCATGGAATCAGACCTACTGTGGACCCTCTCCTACTGGACAGTTTCCTCAGCCTATGCCTCAACAACAACTTCAGTTGCCTTCCAATGTACCCCCAAGAAACCTAGCCATTAGACCCCATCTTCCTATCTAGCCCAACCTGAATTCGAATAATAAAGGGGTCGAACAAACAGACACTTTGAACATTCCATTTTACAACATTTCTACCGCAACAGTCAATTAGATAAATCTACGGTCTGGCCAAGTAGTAAATGCACCTACTTCGCCTATTATTATAGAACAATGTGACGATGAAGATACGTAACCAGAACAAAGAACAGTGAGGGAGAATTCAGATCAAAACATAATAAATTAGACACCTCCCCAAGATGTTCCTAATCAAGGTCATTTAACTTCTCCCCCATATCCTGAAAGACTGACCTTGAGTAAACCAAACCCTCAAGAGTAATTTCACTTCATAGGTGAATTGCAAAATCTCTTTGTTAAAATACCCCTACTACAAGCTATGAGGGATGTACCTATATACGCAAAAAATATAAAAGAAAACTGCTCAAAGAAACCAGGGAGGAAACCTAAGGATCCATTAACCATTCATGTAATGGGCAGACTATCCAATATCATGTTAGGAAAGATCATTCTTGTAAAATATGAAGACCCGAGGAACCCGATTCTAACATTGCAGACTAATGGGGTTGAAATCCCAAATGTACTGGTGGATTTGGGAGCCATCATTAACATTATCACTACTGAAACAATGAACACACTAGGACTTGGAAACATTAAACCAACCCCTACTATTCTAGAACTTGCAGACAAGTCCACAATTAAACCAGTAAGGGAATTAGAGGATGTGGTCATTTCAGTAGATTCATTGCATTACCCTATGGACCTCCTTATATTACAGACTCGATCTTCAGCAGGGGGTCACCCATTGATCTTAGGAGGACCCTGTCTTGCAACTGCAGATGCCTACATAGGGTGTCGATCTGGGCACATTATCATATCAAATGGGATAGTTACAAATAATCTTAAGCTTTATCCTCTTGAAGAACCGAGCCCATTTGAAAAATCACTACCCAGTCAGAAATGTCTACCTGTAGAAGACCCTGACCCTGAAAATGAAGATGTTAGACTAGTCCTCATTATTGGGTAGGCCCTTCAATTTAAAACAGAAACTGAAGATGATACTATTAATGCTTTCATTAATGATTCCAGTTCTATTTCCAATTCAACTCGACATATTCTAGAATCTTCTATGAACTATGAGACACAGGAAAACATTGGACCAGAAGATGACATTGAATACATTCCTGTAACCTCATCCCATGATAGTACTCCAATTGAGATTGAACCAGGGAAAACACTTAATATCAATCCAAACCTGCCTGAATCCTAGAAAAAATAGATTTTGAAAGTCCTTCAAGATCATCAAGAAGCTTTTTCCTGGGATTATACCAACATGAAGGGTATCCCTGCCAACCTATGCACTCATCGTATTTATATTAAGGAAGATTTCCACCCTATAAGACAGCCTCAACGGAGGATGAATCCTGCTCTTAGAAACATTGTCAAGGAAGAACTACAAAAATTGTTGGATGTAGGATTCATTTACCCCATCTCAGATAGTCAATGGGTATCCTCGCTAGTTATTTTTCCCAAAAATAATGGTAAATGGTAGATCTGTGTAGATTACAGGGAACTAAATAAGGCAACGCAAAAATACCATTTTCCTTTGCCATTCATTGAACAAGTCCTGGATACCTTGGCTAGGAAGAAGTTATTTTCCTTCCTAGACAGATTCAATGGATATAACTATATCGAGATAGCCTTAGAAGATCAGGATAAAACAACTTTCACATGCCCCTGGGGAACCTTTGCATGCAGGGTCCTCCCATTTGGCCTGTGTAATGCTCCTGCTACCTTACAGAGTGAAATCTTGGGAATCTTTTCTGATTTTGTCGATGATAGCATTGAAATCTATATGGATGATTTTACTCCATATAGAAACTTATTGGAGGAAGGATTAGCAAATTTAGAGAAAGTACTCAAAAGATGTAAACAGACCCATGTATCTCTGAGTACCGTCAAATGACATATGATGAGGGAAGAAGTAGTATTGGGAAAATTTCTCTCAGTTGCTGGAATTCAAGTTGATCCGGCTAAAGTAGAGGAAATATTACACTTCCACGTACCCAAAACACCCACACAAGTACGTAGCATTATTGGTTATGCTAGTTATTACAGAAGCTTTATAGAAATTTTTTCTAAAATATCACATCCACTATTTCAATTGTTAACAAAAGATGCAGAATTCTTATGGACTAAAGATTGTGAGATAGTTTTCATGAAAATAAAGGGCTGCTGTGCATGGCTCCAATTATTCAAGGACTTGATTGGGCATTATCGTTTCACATACACACTGATGCTTCTCAAACAACAATAGGGGTTGTTTTAGGACAGTAGGTAGAAAAAACACCGTATGCAATTTACTATGTCAGTAGGAATTTAGTTCCTGCTGAACTAAATTATACGGTGACAGAAAAAATAATTCTTGGCTGTCATTTACGCTATGAATAAGTTCCACCGTTACATCACTGGGTACTCTACTATTGTCCATACCTATCACGTAGCAATCAGGTATTAGATGAATAAACCTATTACTCCTGGACGTATTACAAGATGATTTCTATTGCTTCAAGAATTTGATATTATAATAGTAGAGAAGGCAGGAAAAGATAATGTAGTGGTTGATTTCCTATCTAGAATGGATAAAAATGATAAATGCACACCCATAGAAGATATATTTCCTGATGAACATCCTTTTGTAGTTTCTACTAAACCTCCGTGGTATGCAGATATTGCTAACTATATTGCGACAGGGAAAGTGCCTCCTCATTTGTCATATAGGGAACAGTGAAAAATTATCCATCACAGTGCTCGATATTCTTGGATCGCAGGGTACCTTTTTCATATAGAAGATAAGCAGATCTAACGTTGTGTCTCTGAGGATGATATTTATGAGATATTGAAAGTTTCCCATGATGGCTCTTGTGGAGGGAATTTTGTAGACAAAATAATAGGCCATAAGGTGCTACAAATCGGATATTACTAGCCTTCCATATTTTGTGATGCTAGGAATTATGTTAGGAGGTGTGATAGTTGCCAACGTATGGGGCAACCCAGTCAAGCTGATGAAATTCCTTTGCAGGCATAGGTAGTCCTTGAGCCTTTTGAGAAATGGGCTATTGACTTCATTGGACCCCTTAACCCACCCTCCCAGCAAAAAGTCCACATCTTGGTCTGTATTGATTACATGACTAAGTGGATGGAAGCCAAAGCTGTTGCGAAAGCAACAGAACAGTGGTCTCAGATATTCTATTTGAAGAAATTTTTTCTCATTATGGTACTCCAAGAGAGATTGTTTCAAATGGAGGAGCATAATTCACATCACACATGATAGCAAATCTCATGCAGAAATATGGGGTCAAGCACAGAGTGGCATCTCCATACCAGCCCCAAGCAAATGGACAAGTGGAAAGCATAAACAAGACATTGGAAAACATTTTGACAAAAATTGTGGCATACCATCGTTGGGATTGGGCTCAAAAGCTCCCAGAAGCTCTCTGGGTGTATAGAACAACATGGCAGAATACAACCGGGTTTTCACCATTTGAGTTGGTTTATGGGAAATCCTCATTATTTCCAATAGAATTTTAAATTAGTATGCTAAAAAAAGCTCTGGAAGTTGGTTTAGATCTATCAAATGCCCGTAAACACCGACTGGCTCAGCTCAGTGAAGTCGATGAAACCCATTGAATGGTTGTCTAGCGAAATAATACTATCCAACAGCAGAGAATGAAATGGCACGATAATTTTATTAAAAATAAGGTGTTTCAAAGGGGATATTGGGCACTACTTTATGATTCCCATTTTAAGGATTTTAGAGGGAAGCTTTGCACTGGTTGGATAGGACGTTATGAGTTGGACGCTGTATTTGATAATGGAATAGTCATGCTAGTCACAATTGATGATACACGTTCTTCATTTATAGTCAATGTACATCGCTTGAGAGTATACCACCGCCCAACCTCTAAGGATGATTTTATTAAACACCTCTCTGAGAAATTTGGTTTGAAGGTCATTAGCACAGAGAATCCATCCTATGCACCCTTGTTGTAAAATAAATAAATAAATAAACAAATATATATATAATAATAATAAAAGAACAAAGAATTATATTGTTTATCTTATTATCTTTTTGCAGGAGTTACTACAAAGGAGTAAAAATCAAAGAATTTTTTTCCAAAGTATCAGTTGTTGCTACACATGGTGTTGTTACTTAGTTGCTGCTACTCATGATGTTGTTACTTGGTTGCTGCTACACATGGTGTTGTTACTCGGATGCTAGTACACATGGTGTTGTTACTCAGTTGTTGCTACTCATGATGTTGTTACTCGGTTTCTGCTACCCATGGTGTTGTTTTTCAGTTGCTTCTACTCATGGTGCTATTACTCAGTTGATGCTACTAATGATGTTGTTACACCGGATGCTGCTACTCGACGTTGCTACTCATTTCTCGATGCTACTACACCGGATGCTATTACTTGTACTGTTGTACTCCAGATGTTGTTACACCGGATGCTGTTACTACATTGTTATTACTCTAGATGTTGCTACCCGCATTGTTGTTACCCCAGATGTTGTTACACCAGATGTTGTTACTCTAATGCTGCTACTCGGTGCTGTTACTCTCGATGTTGTTACACTAGATGTTGTTACTCTGATGCTGCTACTCGCACTGCTATTACTCCCAATTATGTTACACCACATTTTTGTTACATCAGATGTTATTACTCTGATGCTGCTACTCAATGTTGTTACACCAAATGTTGTTACTCCGGATGTTGTTACTCATATTGCTATTACTCCATCCACATCATTACTGTGCCATCATCCTACCAACCGTCACTTCGTCCAGGTTGGCCGTCAGGTATGCCTCCACGCGACTTTTACCAATTTAATTAAATATCCCATGTGAAGATTTTAATGTCGTGGGTGGAAAAAATTTATGTTTGGGGGGGGGGGGGTGGTGCCGCCATAGTCAAGGACGGCGTAATAATTACCTCATAAATTAGTATTACAATCCGTTCAAGGTACACCTTACGATTCCAATCAACATTTGGTATAATCATTTAATACGCATTGGGATCCATAAGATGTCTTTTCCACTCAATACGAAACAATTATCATTTTTATTCACCACACTTACCTTATTATTTTATGATTTTTCTCGGTTTTCAAGAGTTACCATTCATATTTACTGTTACCACCTTTCATTTTCACTATGTTGTTTTTCCGAATTTGGTATCCACCACCTCACCCAATGGTTTGTTGTTACAGGGAGTGCTGCTACAAGTCTCCACAGTGTGGGTGGGTTCGTTGTGTAGCATGAGCCTAAAAACATAGCTTCAGTTCACAACAATCCAAAGGTATGGAAAATCTTTTTTGACGCAGGGTGGGATACCTACTTTGACACATTGCAGGGATTTGATGGAGGAATCACAATCGAATTCGCACTTAATTTAGAGGATAACTACTCGTGGGTCAGAGGTCTAGAAGTTCCTATCACAGAAGAGGTAATTACGTAGGTTAACGGGCTGAGACAGCAGGGTTAGCAATGGTTTTCTCGGAAAGTTTCTCTCCTGGAATTCCCCTAATTGTTCTTGCATCCAGGAGAAAGTGTCATTCAAATAGGCAGAGGATATGAGCACAGAACTGTGTCATATCCTTCGAACGAAGTTGCAGGTTTCGAAATAAAATACATAACCTGTGAGGACCAGGCCACAACTCTATTCAAGTATCATTTTAAGATTCTAATGCACCTTCGATTTCCACAGGCTCAGGTGCATGCCTTAAACATGCCCTTATTCCTATTGAAACAACTACAACACATGGCACAGTCTGCTCGGCGCTCTTTCCAGATGCCAACAGTGCTTTCCAACCACGGATTGGTGCAATTATTGGTTGTGCATGCAATAGGGAGGCTTTGGGTCTCCTGGGCGGAACTCTGTGGGTCCTCAAAAGAAGAGGTAGCAGCCATTATTGCTACTAGAGAATAGGAACTAGTCTCTCTGGCTAGTCTAGTAGAAAAAGAACATTCAGAAGGAATTGATCAAGAGGAACCCAAGAAAATGGAAATGGAAGTTGATCAGGAGGAACCCGAGGAAGAAGAGATGATGGTTGATTAGGAGGAACCTGAAGAAATGAGAATGGAGGAGGTTAATCGCGATACGTAGAGGATGCCAAGAAGCAAGAACTAGCCTTGTCATGAATAGTCTACAAAGGAAGAAATTATGGACATCGTACAGGAAGTCGAGACTGTCATACATTCGTCAAATTTTGTCAATGAAGAACAAGGGAGTGAAATTGTGGACAGAGGAATGGAAAGTGATGCTGTTTTGCAAGAAACAACATCACCTGCCCAAGCAGATATGGATGTTGATACAAGTAGGGGTGCTACACAAGAACCACCCCAAATTTGGTTAGAAGAGGAGGATTCAGCCTGCGAAATCAACGCTGTCCCTCAAGAACTAGTATTGATTGTGGAAAAAGAAGAAATTCATGAGGAAAAGGAAGGTAGAGAAGGAATAATCCAAGAGGTCGATCTATCCCACAAGAACTAGTATCGACCCTAGAAGAAGAAATGGTGAACAAAGAGCGAGATGTCAGAAGGGAAACAAGATGTGGAATCAATGCTGCCCCACAAGAACCAGCATTGACCCCAGTTGAGGTAGTAATGCGTGAAGTTCTGGCTCAAGCCGGAAATGAGGATGATGAGTCTGTTCCCCATTCTCCGTTCCAGTCCATGATTCCTAGAGAGGCGAGGGGATTCTGCTCGCCCAAACGATTAATGGAGGAAGTATTTGTTCCATTAGTGCTTAAATTTGTTGACATGGCCAAGATTGGCCCAGTCATTATTGAGCTTCTATCGGAGCACTTAGAGGCTCGTGAAGAAGATAGAATTCCTGTGGAAACACTGGAACACAGAGTGGTCATTGAAAATGTTGACCAGATGGCAAGAGTCCCCAAAGGGAATATAGAGGAAGAAGCCCCTGAAGATAAGGAGCCCAGTCAGAAAGGCTTAACAAGAGAACTGTTCCAGAATAATGTAGCATTCTGCCACCTCCTGAGCCTATCATAGGCCGATAAACTAAATTTATTATTAAACAAGAATGGGTTGAACAATGTGAGAAAATAAGGTTACCTCTCAAGAAGAGGTATCAGCTATAGTTCAGTGAAGCCATGAGACTAAAAAGGGAGGTTCGGGATTTGAAAAAGCAAGTTTCCTGGCTGAAAAAGAAGTTAAAAATCTACAAATGGAGGGCAATAAAGCCGAAAATCGAGGTCTCCTCTGTAGCTACCTAGACTGGCCCGATTGAAGAGTTGTTTGAAGGCCGAGAATTTGTATTGGCCACTGAGATCCCGAAGTGGCAGTCTGCTGCAAGCGACCATAAGAAGGAAACAGCTAGGTTTCGAGAACAGGCTACCATAGTTGTCACATGGTACATGGATCAGTTATACAAGGCGCGACTGAAGTAGGCTAAACAGAAGGCTAGAATAGAGGAATTGGAAGAACAAGTGCAGCTGCTGCAAACAGATAAGGAGAATATGTTCTCCCTGGCATAGCAGGTAATGCCCTGCATACCTCCTGCACATAGCTATGCCTTATTCCTTCACGAACAATTTCTTTTCTTTTGTCTTGAAATTATATATAAGGAGATTTGGTACGAAATTGAGGACCCCATTCAATTTCTCCGTATTTTAAAAATTCATGATATCATAGGACAACACTTAATGTGCGAGCTCTACATGCATGGGTATTACTTAAGGCATGATCAGTCCTTTAACCCCGTTCCATTCGTTGGGTAAATCCATTTAAGAGCTTTCACCTCTTATACCATCAATCAGATTAAGTGGAGAAAGGCCTGGGATACATTTGAAGAAAATCAAGTCGGAAGGCCATTAATGATGAGAAGAGAGCATGGTCAGTCCTCAAACATTTATAACAAGCATTATACATTTCTACAAATTGAGGGTTGTAAATAACACATGTTGGTAACCCAAAAATGGTGCGTTGGCCTATGTGTCGGCCAGATTACAATGTTTCGCAAGGAAGCACTAGACAATTGTCAGAAAAGGTGGATGTTGTCATCCTCAACCGTCAGAGAATGAGAACCATTTGGGGCACCTAAATTGCACTGGCTTTATAGAGAATGCCATGTTTCGTGGCATGCATTCATACATGTGGGGTCAGATGGATGAGCTTAAGGTTTCAATTTACCTTTCCTGCTACCAACTCGAAAGCGCGCATACTCTGCTACACCGTTGATCCGGCACGGTGAAGATGTTGTTTTGACAGAGGGATAATATAAGCCACTGTGACATAATGGCTGAAGAGTATGACCTCACACAGCTTCATACCAATCATAACCAGTCCGATCAGGATCTAAGGAGACGACAAGCTGCATGAGGACATATACATAGACCAATTGGGGGGAGATGTTGGGTACCAGATTTGTATACTTTCCTCTCCCATTTTACCCTATATTTCTATCTCTTTGTGCCATTATTACTCTTAAATGCATGAGGTAAAATCCTTTTCCTTATATTTCATAGGATATTTTATTAATGAAGTAATTGGCATGGAGGTTTTACCTTTTTACATATTAACTCTAATATTTTTATAGATTTGGCCAAAACATGAGTGTTGCAGCCGTGACTCGAGGAACAACCCATCATCTCCAACATTTTCCTCATTTGTTGCTACTACGTAACATAATTTTTGTACCAACACCATTTCAGGCCTTTTTACAGTTTCATTCTGGGCAACGAGGTTGTCATTGTAACAAAATTTATTTTTGTAATTATGGAGTTGCTAAGGGGAATCGAGGGTTCCAGGACATTTTTATAAAGAGGCTTGTAGGCTGTGAATCGAGGTTAATCCCTTTTACATATAGATCTTGTAACAAATCTCTTTTATCATTAATTGAATGCACAACATCTTATTGTTTCTTCTGTAACTTGTGAGATTACTGCAGCCCTAATCAGAGAGTTGGGCCCACTCTTCTGATCAGGTGCTTCGTTTTCCTTTTTTTTTCATTGTTTGCATTTTAGTGTGATTTCCTAACTGTTGCTACAATTTACTTCTTAATTGCTGTGAATGTCCTTTAATTTTCGTAGTTTATTTAATTGTTGCTACAGTGGTCTGTGTGTTATGGACTTAAACCTGTGATGTATAGTAGGTCATGTGCTTGTATCTGCATATACTTTGCGATTAGTCTTGAAATAACTAGCATCCTTGAGCTGATAATTTATGACATGGAAAAAGGGTTGATTTTTGTTCATATCTAGACAACAACAATCTCCAACCTGAAAATCCTTAAATACATTGTTCTCATATGCATAACTCTTCTACCCATCTTGTGATTTCTTTAAATCACTCTTAGTAACCTCCATATCATATTCCATTTCTACCCAAATTTCTGGTCTAATCAACACCCTATTCACTTAATCACTCCAACTAAGAGAATTATTACAAATCTACTCGTAAAGAACCTCAAATGGAATAATCTTCAAGGACTCCTAATACCCATGTTTATATGCAAACTCAACCAATGGAAGACACTCCTCCCAATTCCTTTGCTCATGCATGATGTACATCCTAAACATGTCCTCGAGAATCATGGTAACCCTCTTTGTCTATCCATATGTATATGGATGATAAGATGTACTGAAATCCAACTCTGTCCCCAAGCCCACAAACAACTCCATCCAAAGCATGGAAGTGAACTTGACATCTCTTCCTACTATGATCTTATTGGGAACACGATGCCACATAACTATCCTTGATGAAGATCTAATCTACCTCACTAGTAGAATTCATAGACTTAACTCCAATGAAGTGAGGTACCTTTCTTAACCTGCCAACCGCAACCATGATGGAATCATGCTACTTCGATGTTTTAGGTAAACCTATAATGAGTTCCATGGAAATGACATCCCTTTTCCACTTTTGAATCCAATCGACTATAGTAAACCACTCAAATGCTTACACTCTGCTTTTACCTGATGACTGTCCAAACATCTAGCAAAAAACTCAACCACCTCTTTCTTCAAGGTCGGCCAATAATTGAGTTTCATAACTACTATCAATGCATTCTGATATCCTAGGTGAATTGAATATGGATTAACATGAAAATACCTCAAGATAATATTTTTGATCTCACTATCATATAATACATAAATCATGTTCCTAGATCTAACTAATCCATCTATTGTGATATAGTACTCGTCATCCCTATCACCTTCACCTTGCAACTATAACCTATTCCTGAGCTACTAATTTTCCTGCCTGCAAGATCCACTCCTGTGATTCTATCCCATAATAACTCACTTTTATATTCAATCAATGTCTATAATAACTATGTGATCATTAGCATAGAGGACTGCACAATCACTATGACTAAGAGTTGCGCAATCACTATCACTAGAAACTTGAAACTCACTGATACCAAGAGCTACATAATCACTACTGACAGAGAGTGTGTAACATTGTCTTTGTGAAGTCTTCTTACCTTATCTCAGGATGTTTTCTTGTGAAGAAATCAATATGTACGGATGTGAAAGCATGTAGATTGACACTTGGAACTCTTGAAGGAATCCTTGAGAACCTAGACAACACGACTAATCATGATCTTGATGGCTTGATGGTATCATCGTAAGGAGGCTCCAAAATTTAAAGGTAGGAAAAAATTGAAGGGTGTTGTAGTAGCGACAACATGTCCATTGATTTAAATAAATTCCCCTTGAATCCATGAAGTATGGTCCATTTATGAATATTATATCACAGTATTCCTTGGACTACAATTAAAAGGTAAAATATCCTTTACCAAAAAATCAAACTGAAATTTGAACTTGAATTGTTGGAGTCCAATTGCACTTTATCCACTTTTGCACAGTTTTGGAAAAGGAATGAGTCCCGTGAATTGTTCAACTAATCCTTTCTCCGTAAGAGAGATATTATTTGTGGGGGGTTGTGGGAGGAAAATCTATCTCAAGAATTGAATCTAGCCTCTTGACGAACTTGGATACTGAAGAATGTTCTCATGGAGTTCTAATAAAAGTGATGAGGCTCAATAAAGTTAAAGGAAATGGATCGGGAGGAGGGAGAGGAGGAGGGAATTCCCCACCCCTAACAGTGGTCTCTATAGGAGTCATCAAGCGATTATAAATCAAAGTGTGAGGTCACATATCAATGTTGCGGAGCTACATAACACACTGCTACATGTAAAAACCAATACTCATAATATACTTTATGAAATGGTGATGCAAGGTATCGAACCTCATACCTCTTCAAAGAAAAGTGAACACTATACCATGTGAGCTACATTTCTAGTCCAAATCCTAGTGATATTGTTCCATAGGTAGGTAGATCATTTTTCAAAGTTCTCAAGGCTCAATTTCATTAGAAATAAATAAGAGAATAAAATATTCACTCAAAACTTGTGAAGTGAGGATGGTATATGTCCAGCTCCACTCAAACCAATTCTCAAAGGAATTCAACTTGTCACAAACATATCCACATGTGTATCAAATGACAATTCAACTTGTAATTCCTTCCACAATCCACAAGTGCAACAAATGACCATTCAACCTGTAATAACATTGTCAAATTAGTTAGGAAGATAATGACAATATATTGATGAAAATTCAACTTGTAATTATATTGGCAGCATAGAAAAATGACAACAATATGTATCCTCAACGACATAGATACATCTTCACTCAATATCTACCAAACATTGAGAGGGTTCAAATATCTCAAAATGCAAAACCCTTTTCGAGGAAAGAATTGTAACATGAAAGAATTGTTTCCTCTTGATGATTGGTAATTCCGTAGTTAAAATAAATCCATGTTTTTTCTTAATAATTTTATTTATATTTCTATAAATTTCACATGTCTCTATAAAAATATTATTATTTTTACATTGATTAAAATCTAGTTACATATATAGACTTGGAATGTGTATGTGTGTCTACACACACACACACACACACACATAATCCCCTCTATATGTGTGTGTGTGCATGTTTTTCTCTCTCTATATATATATAACGAGAAGAGGGGAAAGGGTTTATATGTTTATTGATAAAATTTAAATATGAAGTTATAAAATATAATAATTATAATTATGAATAATTATTTAAATGATTGTTTCCTCTTGATGATTGGTAATTCCATAGTTAAAATAAATCCATGTTGTTTCTTAATAATTTTATTTATATTTATATAAATTTCACATATATCTATACAAATATTTGTATTTTTACTTTGATTAAAATATCATTACATATATAGACTTGGCATTTTGGAAAGTGTAAAAGTAAAATTTTATATATAGCATATCACCCCCGATCGGGGTGTACACCTGTCCGAGAGCATTTATGAGCCACGATAAGGTGGCGGTTTGTGCATCCTCATATCAATCACCTCTCATCATGCCAAACTGCAACTCCACCTCCCTGCAGTATATGATAATCTGATCCTTTCTGAGCACGCAAGGTGGACAGCCTGTGCTGTCAGAACGCCGGAGGAATTTTTTAAAAATGGTAAGTCGGCCACCCCCTAGCTTCATTCTTGCACGCATCGGTCATTGCATGCAAGAGCTTGGAGGATTCAGTGGAGGGCGCTGGGCACAGTCCATTCGAATGTGGTATGTATCCGCCTTCTTCTAGCTATATGTGTGATTCCTAAGATGAATGGTCCACCTAACCTATGGCTTGAGTAGTCACTACTTAGGGCAATCTAAGTTGTCAAAATCAGCCGCACCAAGTTGGGTCACACCGACCCTTAGTATGGATGGATTTTTTCCCACGAAGTTTCGAAGTGCTGATCTTTACAACATGGATTGCCTTTACAAAACACATTGTCACTATTTTTTATATGCCCAATGGGAAAATTATTGATATCCTTATTAGTATATGCCCAGGAAGAAGTTTAGAAATCTATTTTCCTATTTATCACTATTAGTTTAACATTGACTAATGCAAGTTATAGTTTATAACTTTGAAAAACAAATATTTATTTTTCAATATTATTGCAAAATGTAATTTTGAAACATTTGATTGGATCATAACTTTTAAGGTCTTATTGTATACTTTGTTCCATATGTATAATTACCACATATATTTTTACCATAATTTTTGGATGTATTTGCAATATTTATGCCATGTTTTTTAAATATTTGTGAAATGATTTTTTATTTTTAAGATTTGTAGGAAAACACCTAAAATTAAAATCCTTGAAAATAGCGCATACTCTTTAAATAACCTATTTACCTTATTTGCATAAAAAATGAATAGGAACAAGATGGAAATAAATATAGCTACCCTAAGCTATTGCCTACCATCATTTATGTTTCCTTTAAATATTTAACATATAACAGAAAACATGTGAATGTGAAAACTTATTAGTGGTACCCACCAAAAATTTGTACAAGTCATTATCACTTATTAGGCAATTAAATTTTCCACTTCATATATCAATTTGCAAATTTTCTGAAAACATAATTTCCACTTAAGTGGCAAGACTATGCTCCCTTGCAACACTTGTTAATTATATTTTTTGAAATGCCATACTTAACAATGCGAACTAGTATTATTTAGATTTATTTTAATGTGATATATATATATATATATATAAACAAAATTATATTGTAATAAATTGAATTGAAGTGTATTTTTTTAATTACTTTTTAATTGATTCCATATTATGTTACACTACCCATGGTATTACCATTAGATTATTACTTTGTTTTTGACAAAAAAAATTGCAGCTTCTCCATAGTTTAACATTAAGGATTGAATTTTATTATTTTTATTAATATTTAAAGTTATTTATCTACAATGTGATTGGTTCAAGTAGTAATTGTTGTTATTGTAGTGTTTGCAGAATACAATTTCATGTGGATAACTGTAATTTTTGGATGAATTTGCAATATTTATGCCATGATTTTTAGATACTTTATATTTTTAATTCTTAAGCTTCATCTAAAAGCACCAAAAATTAAAATTATTTTCTACCCATCATAATTTAAGCATGTATTTCCATAGAAGATGGATAGGAATTAGCTGTAAATAATTACCCATCATAATTTAAGCATGTATTTATATACAAAATAGATAGGAATAAGATTATAAATAAATACACTTATAGGGGTTGCTACTGCCCACTAATATTTATGTTTTCTTCAAAACTTTAAAAGTAGGGGTAAAAATGTAAATGTAAACACTCAATAAGTAGGAGTAACAATGTAAATGTGTAAATTCAATAATTCGCAATAAAAATGTAAATGTGTAGACTCAATAATTAGCAGTAAAAATGTAAATGTAGTTTTTTAGTGGTTACAACCCACCAAAATTTATGTAAGTATTTTCCCCTTAGTAGACAATTAATTTTCAAAATTCATATATCAATTTGAAATTTTTTTGATAGCATAATTCCACATAAATGACATGGTCTATGTTTCCTTGCAACACTTGTTATTAGTCATTTTTTATGCAAATATTTGCTTAATGCATAATATTGCAACTATATCCATAAATTATGGCATAAAATATGTGAGGTACTTATTCACATGCATTATATTGTGTAAACAGAGCAATAAGACCTTCAAGTTATGGTCTAATCAAATGTTTGAAAAATAGTTTTTAAAATAAAATGAAAAATAGATATTTACTTGTTGAAGTTAAACATTATAAGTTTCATTGGCCAATGCTAAACTAATAATGATCAATGAGTAAATGGATTATTATAGTCCTATCTTGCTAAGGACTAATAATAACAAAATGAAATCTTATTAGCCATCAATTAATTAAAATATAACTTAATTATTTTATAATATTTAAGCTCATTTTATAATAAATCTTATCAATTATTAATTAATAAGTTCAAAATGAATAAATAGTGTTAGTTAATAGGCTTAAAATTTATTAATTGAATTAAATAACTTTATTCATATCCCCACTGAGGGTGAATGACTTGGAAAGTGAACTAACTTGGGGAAATATGCACTCCCCCACAAGACGGTAATAAAGGTATATCATTGGAAGTACAAAAGGCCTAGTGGCCTACATGTGAAAGTTCTCAAATAGACTCAGTTTTTATTCCCTCAGTGCTAGAATTTACGAGTAGAAGAATCACTAGCAGATGAAAATGTGTAGTTTGGAAGATATTACCTGCTTGGTTCATTCGGGGACCTCTTTGGACAGCCAAGCTGGGGTCTCAACAAGTGGAGGAAAATGTTGACGGTTATGATTTAGACTTATGAAGTCGTCCTGCATAAAAGAGTAGAAAAATAATCCATATGGGACCCTAGGTTCATGAATGAATGGGTGTTGGTTCTTTCTGGTACTTAGGTATTTGGCCTCCACTCGACGAGTGAGAGGCTAACTGCGATAACCCAACATAGGATCGTGATAATTAGTGAAGGGGACAATGTCATATCTCACGTAATTCAAAAAACTCTAGATATTATAGTGATTCCAGTGTATGTTGTAGTGTGTGGTTATTCACACAATGTGAACAATGGGTATCGAACACTCGGTTCTCTGGTGGATGGCCTAAGGGAGAGGGTGTCCATGGGATTTTTGATGCTAGTTGTAGCTGGGAGGATAATTTTGAACAAGTGTGTTCATAGTTATATTGTTTATAGGGAAATTTTTTCTCCAAATTAATAGTGTGTGTTTGGGTTGGGGAAGGATAGAAAGGAAACATGCTTGTGAAGGTAATTTGGTAAGTGAGAAACTTGAATTTTTTTAAAGTGAATTCCTTGTTTTGAATTCTACCAATATTTGGTTCTCTAGGATTATCTCTTCTCTCATGGGGGTATTACTCTCATTCATGTATTCATTCCAAGGCCCTGTGGAGACAACATTGGGAGGCCTTCCTTATTTAACCCCTATGCATGGGGTGTGCCTGTGCACAACAATGTTAATCCAAGGTCGACAGATAATTGGAAGCTTTGGAATGGGTTGTGTGAATCCATTGTAGATATAAATATGGATAAAATAGTTTTTCTGTGCTAGCTTCATTATCAGTATAAAATAAAAGTGTGTTTAAGGATCATCTCAAATAGCCAGTTTATGTGTCAAATTTGTGTGTCTTTTATGAGAAATTCATGAAGTTAATTAGCTTTCAAAACACATACAAAACAAGTAAATTACATAGAATGTAATACAGAGAAAACACATTACACAGAGTTGATAAAGGATTTCACCCCTCCTAGGCTACATCTCCTTGGACCTGCTTCAATGGATTGACCCTCTTTGGATTAATGGTCAATTCTATGATTACATGCACCGACTATGCTCCAACGGTTATGCAACTTGATCCATTGGATTCATAAGACCTAAAACCCCTACGTAGCCTCTTCTATCTCTTCAAATGGTTTTTAAGTGAGGAAAACATGAAGTCCTCTCTTGGTGGCCTTCGACATCTTTAAAACCAACTCCAAAAATAGAAGAAAAGAGATATCAATGCTTTAGAAATCAGCCACTTCAAGGGGGAAACCTCCAATACATTACATAAATGAATAATTATTGGATGATACAAATGACCAAAACCTCCCTCTATATATAGGAGTCCATGGGCCCACAATATAATCCTAGCCGACCTAACAATAACTATGTAAGGGCACAATAATAACAATATTGAGGTTACAGGGGTATAACAATAACAATAAGGGGGCTACACTAATAACAATAAGGGACTAAACTAGTAACATAGGGACCTAACATGCTCCTCTCCCTCAAAAAAGTGTTGTCATCAATGCTTGAGTAGCTCTAGGTGCTTTTGTATAAAATTCTCATCCTCCAATGTAGAATCTTCAGTGGGTAAGTTCTTCCACTTAATGAGATACTATGAAATTGATCGATTTCATAGCTGTCGAGTTCTTGTTTCCATGACCACTTCAAATTCCAATACGATTTTTCCTTCCTCATCAAGTTCTAGAAATATTGTTTGAACTAGAATATTTTCACCTATAGCCTTCTTTAAGCATGAAACATGGAAAACTCGATGCACTCACGAAGAAGCAAGAAGCTCCAATTTCTATGCCATAGTACCAATCTTTTGCAAGACCTTGTAAGGACCATATTAATTTTTTGATAATTTATTATCCTTATTAGCTTGCTTTAGGGACATTTATTTGTGTGGTTGTAGCCGTAAAAATACCCAGTATCCTACATCAAAACTTCTCTCGCTACGATGTTGATCTGCCTACTGTTTCATTCGATTTTGTGCCAAATTTAGGTTATCCTTTAAGAGTTGGAGAACTTCTTGTTGATGCTCGATGTGATATTCCACTGCTTTAACCTTACAATTTTCTCTTAGAGATGACGTGATGGAAAGTGGATGATATCCATAAAGTGCCATTAATGGGATCATTTTTGCTGCAGTATGAAAGGAAGTGTTATACCACCATTCAACGAGAGGTAACCACTTGACCTATTTTGTTTGTTTATTAGATACACAACAATGAAGATATTATTCAAAAAATTTATTCACTATCTCAGTTTAACCATCAGATTGAGGATGATAAGATGAGCTATGAGCTAATTGAGTACCCAAACAAGAAAATAACTCCGTCCAAAAAATTCTAGTAAAAATGGGATCTCTGTTGCTCACAATAACCTTTGGGTTTCCATGTAGCTTTAGAATTGTGTCCATAAAAGTAGTAGCAACTGTAATTGCTTTAAATGGATGAGATAATTCACAAAAGTGTGCATACTTGGTAAGTCTATCAACTACCACCATGATGACACTCTTTCCTTTGGACTTAGGTAAACCTGTGATAAAATCCATTGAAATCTTCTCCCAACGTTGACTTGGAATGGATAAAGGTTGTAGAATACCCGGGGTCTTAATTATATCAACTTTATTTTTCTGGAAAACCAAACATTTTGCCACAAACTTTTGAATATCAGATTTGAGGCCATCCCAAAAAATACCTTTATTCACCCTATGGTAAGTTTTAAAAAATACTAAGTGTCCTCCTAAAGAAGAAGTGTGCAATTCCAACAGAAACTTTTGTTTTAGTTGGGAATTATTACAAATATATAAGTGATATTTGTACCATAAGGATTCATTTTTCCAACTAAATGTATCAGTTGTATTGGGATCTTGCTGCAAATTTTGAATGACTGTCCTAACTTCTTCATCCTTCTTCCATTCATCCCTTGCTTCGGTCATCCAATCTGGTTGGATAATAGAAATGGCACAAAGCAATGCTTCCACCTCTTCATTCTTTCTTGAGAGTGCATCTGCAACAAAATTTAGCTTCCCTTTTTTGTAGATTATTTCAAAATTGTAACCCAACATCTTTGTGACCCATTTTTGCTACTCTTCTAAAGATATTCTTTGTTCCAAAAAGTGTTTAAGACTATTATGATTAGCTTTTAGCTTGAAGTGTCTTCCCATTAGGTAAGGTCACCATTTATTTAGTGCATGTAGTATTGCTAACATTTTCTTCTCATAAATATTTTTATGTAAATACTTTCCTTTGATTGGATGACTTTCAAAACAAATGGGTCTTCCTTCTTCCATTCAAACAACACCAATTCCATTTCCTGAGGCATCACATTCCACAATAAGGGTTTTTGTGAAGTCTAGCATAACTAAGACCAGTGCTAGGCACATTTCCTCTTTAAGATGCTCAAAGGCCTTAGTTTCTTTAGGAGTCCATGAAAATGCATCTTTCTTCAATAATGTTGTTAGATATGCTGTTATTCTCCCATAATTCTTAACAAACTTGCAATAATACCTTGTTAACTCGAGAAATCCTTGCAACTATTTTATGTTTGTTGGGACTTTCCATTCCTTAATGGCTTTAATTTTTTTAGGGTCTACCTTAACACCCTCGTGAGATACAATATGACCCAGATACTCCACCTCTTGTACTCCAAAGAAACATTTGAATGTTTTTGCATATAATTTTTTTTCCTGCAATAGTTTGAGCACCCTATCAACATGTTTAACATGGTCCTTCCAAGACCTGATGTAGATTAGTATATCATCAAAAAATACTAGCACAAATTTTCTAAGGAAGGGTTTGAAAATGGAATTCATCAACCCTTGAAATGTAGAAGGTGTATTTGTAAGGCCAAAAGGCATGACCAAAAATTCATAATGACCCTCATGAGTTTGAAATTTTGTTTTCTAAATATCTTCAGTCTTCATTCTAATTTGTTGATATCTTGAACAACGATCCAACTTGGTAAAATAAATTTCTCCATGTAATTCATCCAATAATTCATTCATCACACGAATGGGAAATTTATCTTTAATGGTGAGCTTATTGAGCTCCCTATAATCCAAACACGTCCACCATGATCCATCCTTCTTGTGCACCAATACTACTGGAGCACAGAAAGAGCTTTGACTAGGTTGAATTATACCAGCCTCTAACATTTCTGCAATCATACATTCAGTTTCACTCTTTTAGACATGATGATATCTATAAGGCCTGATGTTTGGAGGAACACTTCCTGGAATCAAATGAATGGAACGATCATGGTGATAAATAGGTGGGAGTCCTTTGGGAGTTTCAAATACCTTGGAATGATTGTCCAAGACTTTTTGGAGATCTACAGACATAGATGATTTTGATGTTGGAACTTCTAGTGAGCATAATTGTGCAATTACACCTCGTCGTTATTTCTTCAGAAGTTTTTTCATGATATTAGAGCTTATGATCTTTCCCGGATTCCCTGCAATACCCCATAATTCGACTTACTTTCTTTCTAAAAAGAATTTCAAGAGGAGTTCTTGAAAATTAAAAGCTACTGTCCCCAAAGATTGTAACCATTGTACTCCTATTACAACATTAGCACCTCCCATATTGATGGAAAGCATTGGAATATTCAACACATATTCCCCCGTGGTTAACTTGATATTATGGCATTTTCCAGAGAAATTTATAGTTCCTCCATTTGCAACCATCACTTGACATTCTAATGCTGGGTATAGGAAACAATTCAATTTCTTGGTTACCTTACAATGAATAAAATTATGGGCACTACCTGAATCAATCAACACTATTAAATTTTTCTTCTTCATATGTCCTTCTATCTTGAGAGTTTAAGGAGTGGTAATTCCTGCCAATGCATTACACAATATGTTCAGACTCATTTCGTCCTCTTCTAGGGTTGGTTCTTGGTGTATATCCTCTTCTTTTGAATATTCTTGTTCATTTTCTTCTTCCTCTTCACAATCTATGTAAAATAATTTCTTCTCAGCACACTTATGACCTTTAGTGTATTTTCTATTACAAATATAGCAAATCTGTTTTGCTCTTTTTCTTCCAATTGTTGTGGTGTCAACCTTGTAGGTCATGGAAGTCTAGGAGTAGCAACACTTCCATCTTTATATATGTGAGTGGTAGGCTTCCTTGTCACCATAATTTTCCATTCAATTTTTCTTGCCAACCTGAATGCCTTTTCCAATGAATCAGGTTCCCAAATGCGAACTTCATGTTGGATGTTATCCTTTAAAGTCCCTATGAAGACATCAATCTTACGTTCCTATGGAATATCAGTTACCCTTATATTCAATTTTTGGAAGTCCTCAATGTGCTCCACCACTGAACCCTTTTGTTTGAGATTTATCAATTGGCTAAAGAAGGTGTTGTTTTTTTTATCCTCATAATGTGCTATCATTTCTTCCATAAAAATTGACCAAGTTGTAATTTTTTTACGGGAGCAAAGCCATCGATACCATACAAATGTATTTTTTTCTAAATGTAAAGTTATAATGCATACCGTTTATGGGTTTTTCACATTATTGATATCAAAATATTGCTCCATCTGTAGTATCCATGTTATGGGATCCTTGCCATCAAAATTCCTCATATCCATCTTTGGAATATTGTGGTTCTTCCGTCCAACATTAGAGTTCATGAAATCACGATTAATATTTATTTTGTTCTCATCATGAGTTTCCTCTACTATCTTTTCGCCATTAGGAAACATTTCTTGTATCAACTTTGTCAGACCTTTGATGTCAAATTTTAGATCATTCTTCATGTTTTCAATGTTTTCTTTCATTTTTTCATCGATCTTAGCTTCCATGTCATCCATCTTAGCTTCCATGCCATCCATCTTAGCTTCCATGCCCACTTCCATGCCATCCATATTAGCTTCCAAACCATTCATATTAGCTTCCTCACCTTTCTTCAAACCATCCATCTTAGTTTCCATGCCTTTCTTAAAAACTTCAATTTCGTCTTTTGTTGTTCTTTGCGATAGCAAAATTTGGTGCACTTGCTCTTGTAATTTTGATATCTCATGTTATGTTTCTTCATCTTCATGAGTCATAGTAGAGCCTTCTGAAGGCTTAATGGGTGTTGAATTCTTTTTAGGGGGGATTTTAGAACCCAATACTAATATCTATTCTTCAATATGCCCTTGGCATAAATTTAAACTATTTTTTTTTTCAAACGAGACTTATGTAATTTGAAAAAAAATACCCACCTTTTTCTTCTTTTGAGGAACTCGATATTGAAACTGAATTACCTTTGTTATTTAAGATCTTCAATATCTTAAATTCGACACTAAAGTAGCCCTTTGAATCTTCTTTTGAATGCCATAAGTCTAACCTAATTTTGATTCTTCAAGGCAAAGCTATTCCCAATCTCCCATGATGACCTAATTATGGACTAGTTTAGTAGAGAAAACTTGTACAACTTTCCATGTGTCAATGTTTCCTCCTTCAGCCCTAAAATTGATATACTGAAAGCTACAGTATGTGTACTTATGGCCACTTTTTACAAAATCCCAATCAGATGTTCAGAGAGAGAATTATGATGTTTTTCCCACGGTCACCTCTTTGAGATGAAATTCAGGAGCCTGAAACAATCCTAACTTCCACAGATCATATATCCAAAAATATTGCAAACGAAGATCTAAAATTTTTATAGAAGGTTTCTTAGTATTTCAGCTTTGCACTGTAAATATTTCATCTTCTGTAACTTTTTATATGAAAATTTATAGCGAAAATTCCACAATGACCTGTTTTAGTTGAAATTTAGGAGCCTAAAAAACCCTAACTTCCCTAGATCATATCTCTGCAAATATTTCGAACCAAGATCTAAAATTCTTACAGGAGGTTCCTCATGATTTCGGCTTTGTGCTATAAAAATTTAAGCTTCTAAACCTTCGTAGAAAAAAATTTATTGTGAAAGTTCCACGATGACCAGTTTGGAGCAGCGAAACCTTAGAATCCAAAGCTCTGATACCAAATGTTACGAAACCAACTCCAAAAATAGAAGAAAAGAGAGATCAATGCCTTATAAATCAACCACTTCAAGGGGGAAACCTCTAACACATTACATAAATGAAAAATTATTCGATGATACAAATGACCAAAACCTCCTTCTATATATAGGAGTCCATGGGCCCATAATATAATCCTAGTAGAGCTAACAATAACAATGTAAGGGCACAACAATAACAATATTGGGGTTACAGGGCTAAAACAATAACAATAAGGGGGTTACACTAATAATGATAAGGGACTAAACTAGTAATATAGGGACCTAAAAGAAACATTACTCTCAGAAGTGCTCCTTTGCCTCTGAAACCTGCACAAAACTACTCAGAATATCCAAATCATCTAGGATAGACTATTCCTGAGCCCAATTTGGTGGAATAATGCTCAATTTATGGCTTCTTCAATTTTTCCTATGAAAAATCCTCCAAAACTAGAGAAAATCTAGTTAACTCCGAGAAATTTGGAGTTCCCACCTAAATTGATGGACTCTGCCAACTTAATCTGTAGGGATAATTGTGAATAATTAAAGAGAAGTAGGATTTTAACTATGGTTTGGCACTAATTTTGCTCTTAGGATAATATACAATTAATGAATGGATTATCATGTAATAATGTTGATTAAGTTTAATAAAATCGTTTTAAATGTTTAATTCCACACATTTGGATAGGCCTCTTCTTGTGGTCACGATGTGAGGTCTTGTGGTAAGGGGTTGGACCCACTTACCCCCACCATTTCAAATTTTAAAACATAAATAGATGTTTACGACATAGTGTGTTAAGAAACGCCTTGTGGGTATAACAGTATGTCTTTGTGTTTGTGTGGGGGATGTCGAGGGGTCAACCATGACCTCTACCTGACCCTTCGATATAAACATTTTCCTGAACATATATGAAATTTTGACTTTGACATAGCCATAATTCGGCCTTTGGGAGGGGGCATGTGGCAGCCTCCGAGCTTGCCATGTGTCCTCTTCCCATTGGCTCTTCCAACAGCTAATAATTTGAAAAATCACCCAACTCAACAACCAATCATGAAGTTACACGTGTCATAGTTTCATTGGACAAATTAAAGGAATATTATGAGAATATTACAAGTAATATTCCTTGGAATATTCTTTTTGTTGACTAGGTTGCCTAGACATCATTTTGTTAGTTTTGCACAAATTTTAGCTATTTCAAAAAATGAACAATAAGATCTGACTTTCACACATAGATTCAGTTTGCGATGAAACAAAGTGTGCCAGAATCAGGATGGCGAGACCTATCCCATCATTCAATTTCCACTCCATTCTGATAACTTTGAATATTTATCAAGTAAACTCTTCCAAGTCAATATGACATGCATGTAACACGCAATCGACCAAAAAAATTCGACACTCATGCATGTGAAAATGATCAAAACTCTCAAGTTGAAAACAACATGTTAACAAAGCAATCAACCAAAACAAGTAAATCACTCATGCATATTCAAGCACAATGAAACTATCATAAATTCCACTATTCACACACACAAACTTTCATGCATGTATACAATGCTAAAATCTCTCACAAGTACAAGAATCCCATTGGTATATACGAGTACTTAAAGAGCTCAAATGACCAAATTTTTTGCAATAAAGTGAGTGAATATACTCCACTTTAAAACATCTTCTCCGCATAAACATGCAACATGCATTCTAGAGAAAATGAAATGCATTAACATGCAAATTGCAACTTCAAATTGCCATATTTGTTGCATCTAAGTGATTCAACATAACTCTACTTTTCGAACATATTGCTTCATGCAATATGGAGCATAATTTGAAGAGAAAATAAATGCATTCGGATAACAAGAAATGAATCAATAAGGAAAAATTTACATCAATTTTCAAAAGAAATGCAAGGCCTTAATTGGTGAAGAAATCTTACCATATTTTTCCAAAACACTTCAATGGAACTTCTTTAATCTACACTTCATCATGAGAATCATCCTGACCCGCATCAATTATGGAATGCTCTTTTCCATTCTTGTCGATATCTCTTTCCACCTTCTTCAAATGTCATGGATGACTTGTGTTGAACCTCAAAACTGTTCCTATTTTGACATCTTTTTCCACCATCTTTTCTTCCTTTTCGCAAAATCCATAAACTCAATCAATGATAGTTAGCATATTTTACATCTAAGAAGGAATTTAGATGATCTCTATTTTATATTATAATGTTTCTTATTATTTAGATGAATTTTTGTAATTAGCTACATAATTCGTGCAATTCTATAGGTAACCTTTGTTTTTGCAGCCACCGTTATTGTTTGATAGGTTTTGAGAAGAAAATGAAGAAGCGAGTCATATGGGTAGCTTTGAAATGTTCCATATATGGATCATATCCTACTTACTTGTTCAATTTCAAGAAGGATTATGCCTACACTTGCTGTCAAAGATCAATCAAGATAAGCGACGAGATCAGCGAACGAAGATTCTCAATTTTCTCTTGCGTAGAAAATCGAGAAAGAGTGATGAATATTTTGCTTCTCATTAGACTTCTAGTATTAGCTTTATTTTTCTTTCCATAGTGTAATACTCCTAATTATTAGTGACAACTAATTGGAATATTCACTTTTTATAGTTTTTCCATTTATGGTTTGTAAATAAGTAAAAAGGGTCTAACTCACTTTTAGTGGAATAAAACACTTCCCTGGGAAGAAGACAACATTATGACATAAGGGGGAACCACGG
>JAXQQM020077717.1:0-143298 GCA_034641835.2 Pinus albicaulis
TCTTTCGTGTGGGTTGGACAATAGCCAATGCCATGGGTGAGCTCCTTTTTAGATTATAAGCTCTTTGATACATGAGATCTCTTAGCTCCTTTTATCATTTCGTCCTTTGTTGTTACTACTTCAATGACTGCTAGATTTGGTGTTTGTCCTCTCTAGGTTTTGATTGGGATCTATGGTCTGTGGAGGGTGCTCAAACTATGTAATTGTTTTAGTCATTTCCTCATTTTCTTTGCTCGGTGGATCCTTTTGATCCTCCTCTTCTTCATTATTTGAAAGAGGGGGCTCGCAAGGCTGCAAGTTCTTTGTTTTAGCGTGTTGCCCTTTTCTCTTATTTGTTGGTAATTTAGCCAATGAGAAAATGTCTTGTAAATGTCATGTTTGGTTACATATATGACATTTGAAAGTCATATTTTCATAATCAAGACTTTGTATCCACTAGAAATTTCCATTCTTCAGTTGCATGTGGTTTGGAAACCCCTTTTTGAGATCAATCTCTACACAAATTCGAACATATGTGAAAAGTCCCTATGAGATTTTCTCATTGTGTTTTTATAAATACTCCGAGTGTGTTTCTGATGTCTTCTAGTGCTTGTTGATGCCAACAGGAATGTGGGGGGTTTGGCATGTGAACCCAAACAGATAATTTTGTTACTTCCATGGTTCATGAGTCAAATACTGGAAACTAGGGGGCAGTGAATAACCCATCTCTTCGATAGAACCATGGCCCTTCCTCCATGATTTTCTAACAATATTCTTTTGAAAAGGGGTGTACATTGTGTCATTATCGCACTGTATATATGTGATACAATTTCTCTATCCCTTTCTCCCTAACAACCCCATCGCCTTATTCTCTCATCCTGCCTTCTCAGAATCAAGGATGGGAGAAGGGAATCGACTCTCCATGAATATCAACCCGTGGTTCGATTCCTTCTGAATTTTGATGTTGCAATTATAGGTGTCACACACACCTAAGCAGCCGAAAAATGCTACCTTTAATAAAAGGTAACTCATAGAATGTTTGAACTTAGTGGCTTCCCCTTTAGGTGGAGCATTCTTATGTCGATTGCAGATTCTAGAAATATCTCTAAATTGGAAGGTCATGAGATTGTTTGGCCTCTAGTGTGCACGACAATAAAGGATGTGCATAACAACTTTTGAAGTTAAAGAGCATCACCTGGTGGAATGTGGGAAGTGGCAAAAACCCATCCACATCATTTACCAGTTACGCATGTATGCTACCCTCTGAAAGAGTTATGGTTAATTCACACGCTCTCCTTCCAATTCATGGAAGGTGTTGATAATGATCATCAAGTGGTGCTTGTTCAATCGATAAAATTCGTGATAAATCTTGTGGGCCAAACCCTTTCCCACATCATTGACATGAGAGTGAATTTGGAAATGTGAGAAGAGTGTGAGCTTGGACTCCTGGATAACCATGTATCTTCAATAGTTGGTCGGTCTATTTCAAGTTCCTATCATCATCGCAATTAAATATGTTGTGAGATGACTTTTTTTATTTTTTTTTGTGTCTCTTTTACATCAAAGCTTTCTCTCTCATCTTCTTCTTCTTTATATTTTCATTGGCTTTGACTCTTTGTATGTTGTTTGTAAGTTGTTTTTATGTTTTTTAAAGGCACACTGAAATAATTCTTTCTCCTTTTTTTTATATAATTAAACTCTTGTTATGGCTTTGTTTAGTTATAGTTAAAATTATTTTGGTCGAAACACCTCAATATTATTTCTAGTTGGCCAATGAGTTTACTAATATATCATTCAACTTTTGTTTCTCCAAAGTTTTTATATACAATGTTATAAATCCATTTATAAAAGTACAATTCACTTTGAATTTGTTTTGAGATAGAGAAGAAAAAGTTAGATATGTTTAATATAGATGTATCTTAGCCCTAAATTTATTAAATATTAATAAGAATTAAATGTGAGGTAAATTTCTTTTTAAACCGCAAAACTTAGATTCAAAATATTTTTCTCCTCTTAATACTTGATAGATTTGGGATTAGAAATGCACATAGATATTTACGGATTCCATGTTGAACAAAGAATAAATTACACTTCTTCATTTTGAGCAATACATAAAATATTATGGTAGTATAATTCTTTATAACATTGTAATTTTTCATTGTTTAAATTGCATTTTTAAAATTATAAATGGATTCAACACATGTAAAATCCCCTTGGGAAATTGAATTATTTAAATTTACCATTCTAGCAAATATTTGTTGGATTCTGAACAAAATTAACCAAAGTTCCAACTATAATTTTATTTTTTATTTTTTAATATATTCACACTTGGCTTTGAAATATTTTATTTAACATGAGCACTATATTTTATTTATAACATATTGTCCACATTAAAAAAAAATTGTTATTAATAAAATTTTTAATTGAATTTTAGAAAAAAAATTGAATTTTTTTTTAGGAAATAATTGATTTTTTCTTTCTTTCAATTTATATATATATATATATATATATATATATATATATATATATATATATATATATATATATTTATATATATATTTTTTAATTAGAAAATATTTTTTTTTACTTTCAATTAATTATTTTCTTTGAACATTAAAATATTTTATATAATTAATATTAAAATAAAAAAAAATCACTCTCTATATATATTTGAAGTTGAAATATATTAATTAACATGGATATTCAAATAATATATTTAAGTTATAGCCCCAAGGGTTAGCTCAAGTGGTAGTGAGCCAATAAGTGGTGGTCTTTTCTGTTGTGGGAGGTCATGGGTTCTATCCTCGAGTCTTTGGGGTCAGGCGCCACTTATTGCACTGAACGGTTTACCGCGCGTACCATCCAGAAATTCTGGGGAAGTACGCTCGGATTTCCTGTGAACTTTGTTCGGAAAAAAAAATATATATATTGAAATATTTATAAAAAAAAAAAAAAAAAAAAAAATTTAATTGTTTTTTCTCTTTATATAAAATTGTCATATAAATAGAATTAACATTTTTATTTTTTTTATTTATTCAACTTTTTTATTTACTAATAATAACTTTTTCTATTGTATTTTTCTTTGATATTTTTTTCAAATAAATTACTAAACATTAGTGTATATTAGAGAATCAAAAGCCCAAAATAAAAATGTCAAATTTTTTGAGTGTAAAGTTATGTAATCCATAGCTAAATTTTAACATAATGGTTTCAAGATAAAAGCAATGCAAATCTTTATAACCTTAGAGACAACTATTTTAGAGGATATTCAAGTGGAATCAAGAAATTGGTATGAAATACTAGAAATAATTCCTTTCCAGAAAAAATGAGAATTTTATCATAATGATAAATATTATCTAATTTGTTATGAGGGAAATTAATACACATGAATTGTATATACTCATTCTTAAATTATAATCTATTTGCTTAAATCTAACTATGGACATACTACTTATGCTTATGCTTATTAATTGCTCAATGGCAGGCTAGATAGATAAATATGGCCTCTCTAAACATGAGAGCACCCGGAGGTGGGGGACAACGAAAAGTCCACGACTACACATAGGGGTGGGGGACAAGTATGAAACTCATTGAATATTGAATGTGTCTTGAAGCGATGTCTAATTCAAAACCATGATGGTGGAATCCCGCATATTGAAGCAAATCTACAAGCTTCTGCAAGGAATTGAGTAGAAGCTTTAAGAAAAAGCTACTAGGACATGCTCTTCATTCATTATAATTTATTATTTATAACAAAGTTTGACTTTTGATGGTTGTAGAAAAAGAATTGAGTAGAAGCTTTAAGAAAAAGCTACTAGGACATGCTCTTCATTCATTATAATTTATTATTTATAACAAAGTTTGACTTTTGATGGTTGTAGAAAAATCTTACCTTCAATAGTTGTATTACCTTTTTTTGGATGCAGTAAATAAATCAAATCAAATTACCTTAAAAAGGGAAAATTTAATTACATAAGTAGATTACAAATAGTACATGACACTTACGGAGTTTTAAAAAAATATGTAGAGAAAGGACAAATAGCAATTTGCAAAAATCCACTGATAGAATACGAAAAAATTGAATAGAATCATGCTTTTAAAAGGATGCATTTTAAAGTATTAAAATAAGATCCAAAATTTATTGGTATATTGGAACAAATAGTAACATTGTGTGTATCATACAATGAGAACAACAAAAATTGGTTTTAAGAAATGAATGTGAATTCAGAATGTGAACAATTCCGAATAAATAGAAACTTGAAAAAAATTTAGAATATCAGAGGAAATTTTATGAGATAGTTCATTTTGTTTTCAAAATCAATGATAGTATTGGCAAGAGGATGAGGATGAGGATCATGGTTTTAAGTTTAAGCTGGGATGGTTGTTGTTGCTTTAGATTTGGATTTTTACTTTCCCAACATTACATTGTGGTGTATATGAAGAATGCGAGTAATTATGTCGAATTTTATTTTAAAATGTTTAATTTTAATATTGACATCATTATGAATGGATGACTATTTTTTAATAGTAATGATATTTTTTAGATGTGAAAATAGTAAATGGATGAAGAATGTAACTAATGAAGGGTGCATGGGAAATGCTCAAAAATGGATCAATAACAATTGTGTTCATGCATGCAAAGTATCACAAGATCAATAGTATAATATAACTACATGTATAAATGTTACTATGGATAGGAATTTATAGATATTATTAACTATGACATGACAACTAATTATGAATCTTTTAGCAGTTCTAGGCATTCATAGATCAACATGGTGACTTATTGTGAATATTTTAGCAACTCCAAGAAACCCAAGATGAACCTCTATATAGAGGACCATTGTCATGCACCTACAATTTGCCCCATTTTCTTGGTGCAAACTTGAGTTTCTCCCAAGTCTATTTGACACCTAGAGTTGTTCAACATTGTCTTGCCTCAATTCCAAGGGCTTGGATAACTTGCACCTATTAGAACCAAACTACACCACTTCACTTAAGGTTTGCACTTAACTTTGGCTTAATGATCTGAAATTGATTGTTAGTTAATGTTGGGCTAATATCAGTTTCAGAATTAACATAAAAGTGATTTGGTTTGCTTATCATACAAGGGTTTATACATGTGCTTATGATTGAAAATTCATTAAACTTGATGAGATTAAGTGTATTTCATGAACTTAAAAGCATGGAAACTCAATGTTGAACAACGACACAATAAAACAAAGAAAGCACAAATAACAGAGACAAATACACAAGTTTTTGATGAAGGAGTTCACCCCTCGTGGGCTACATCTCCTTGGTCTAGCTTCATAGTGTGGGCCTTTATATTAGCTTCAAATGTGAAAAAATGTTGTTTACAGTCCCTGTTGCCTCTGCAACCTGCTCCAATGGCTCCAAAAAATCAAAATCTACCAAGAATGACTCTTCCTGAGCCAAAATTGGTAGAAAATTGCCTCGGTCGAAAATTACCTAAGTTATGGAAAAACCAAATTTTCCTGGGCTTTTTCTTTACTAATTCTATAAGTCTCCATGCTTAAATCCACCAAATGTGGAGCTTTCTATATCCGACGGTCCACCAAAAGCGCCCAAGATAAGCACACAAGCACGTTAAGATAAGTATGTTTTAAGTGGATTAACCACATGTTTAAGGGTAAAAATGCGAAGTTGGGTTACACTTTTGTGACAATCGGGGGCGGAATTTTTTTCTTCTCAATAATTCGGTTGAACTTTTATACAAGTTCGACTGAACTATTCGAGAGTTCGGCCGAACTTTCGAAATTAGTTCAGCTGAACTCGTTCTGTCGTTTACATTAACAACGTACTAATGACGTGGGAAAATAGATTTTTGGCCAGAGATGGGAAAACCGGCAACAAAAGTTCGGCCGAACTTTTAAAATAGTTCGTTCAAACTTGTTCTTATAAATATATAGGCCCGCAAACCTTAACAGGTTTCTTATGCACATGTGTCTCGCATCTCCGTCTCCCCCGTCTCGCTTGTTGCGATGTTGCTCCGTTGAGGTTCCGTTGCGTGTTTTCATCGTCTTCCGTGACGAGGTGGGGGTGTTTCAGCGATGTTCGTTTTTGTTTGATTTTAACTTAATTGTTTTTGTTTGCGGCAAAAACTGGTCCCGCTCATCCTCGTTGCGGCTTCGGTTGCGAATTTCTGCGAATTGATCTCCCGATCATCCTCATTACAACTTCATGTGTGAATCTTGCGAATTGATCTCTCGGCTTCGTCCTTGTTGCGGCTTCGTCTGCAAATTTCTGCGAATTTCCAGGTATGAAATCCTCTGTTAAACATTAAATGGTTAAACTAGGATATGATACCATGCCAATTTTAACAATGGTATGTTCTATTCTTGCAAAAATTGCTTCAAATTCCCTTTATTATCCCAATTACAATTCCACTTTAAATAGCAATCACATTAACCATTATATCACTCTTGATAGTAATAATATATAGAACATAGAAATAAAATGCAGAAGGCAAAACAAATAAGGGAAAACCCACTAGATCTTCTTCTTCTTAATAGATATAAATGTTTAGAGAGAGAGATAATCCAATATTTTACAATGATAATGAAGTCAAATTCACGCCTTTGATTTTCAAATTGTCCTCCAAAATCCAAACAACAGTTGACCGACCGAAAGATGCTCAGAAAACCAATAGAAACAACCAAGTGTCACCTCTGAAATCTCTTAGGAAACCCAAATTTAATCCTCTACAATTTTGGTCAAGGATCTTAACAGTAATTGTAAATAGAACATAGAAATCAAATGCAAATCTCTTAGGAAACCCGAATTTAAGCCTCTGCAATTTTGGTCAAGGACCTTGACAGTAATTGTATATAGAACATAGAAATAAAATGCAGAAGACAAAAAAGATAAGGGAAAACCCAACAAATATTTTTCTTCTTAATAGATATAAATGTTTAGAGAGAGAGTTAATCAAACTGTCCTCCAAAATCCAAACAACAGTTGACAATTGTATATAGATAATAGTTTTGGTCAAGGATCTTGACAGTAATTGTATATATAACATAGAAATAAAATGCAAATCTCTTAGGAAACCCGAATTTAAGCCTCAGCAATTTTGGTCAAGGATCTTGACAGTAATTGTATATAGAACATAGAAATAAAATGCAGATAATAGAAAATAGATAAGGGAAAACCCAACAAATCTTCTTCTTCTTAATAGATATAAATGTTTAGAGAGAGAGATAATAAAACTATCCTAACTTTCAAACTGTCCTCCAAAATCCAAACAACAGTTGACAGAAAGATGCTCAGAAAACCAATCGAAACAACCAAGTGTCACTTCTGAAATCTCTTAGGAAACCCAAATTTAAGCCTCTGCAATTTTGTTCAAGGACTACATAGTTGAATTGCCTTCAATGTAGGTCAATAGAGGGTCTAATCCTACAATTGATAATCCCAGAGCTTTGTTCTTTCAGCCTTCAAGAACTCGCTCAAGATTCCTCTCAAAATATCCTTCTAGAAAAAAGATAATATTTCTTATGCATGCACAATTATAGTGTTAAAGGGAACAATTTTTTCTTTATATGTATTGAGTTATGTTACACTCTTACCTATCATATCAAATAGTTTGGATTCTTGAACTTCCTTCATGATATCTATGGTTGCTCACCTTCATTCAATATTGGGTAAAAGGTCATGGTCTTACCTTAATTTCTATTCTAATTCCCTTTCCTAACTTTGATTTTCCTTTTGACCTTGGAGATAAACCCAATCATTAAATATGATAGTCATCCCTTCTAGGGAACTTAGTATGGGTTGCTTAGTGGTTTCCAACCCTTATGATGATGTGAGGTGGTGTTTCAAACATGGGAGTAACTTGTGTTTGCATGTGATGCTCACGGGCCATGGTTTCTTTTGTGGGTTATAGACAGTTTAGTTCTACCTCCTAAGATAAACTTTCTAAAAAACATGAAATATTCCTTAAAGTCAAAATAGATCTATACTAAGGATTAATCTTTATACATATTTCTACCATATAAATTCTAACGATAATTAATCACATATGTGTTAAAGTAGAATATGAAATAAGCCCTTTTTACACTTGGCTTGGCTCTTAGGTACATAGATGGGTGGGTTTGGGAATGTGGTTCACATGAAAAGTAATAGGGAATGGATTTAGTGGAAACCTTTTATAATATCAGGATTCAAATAATGTGAGAGAGAAAAAACCTTTTATATTTAATGTGAAACACATGCATTAAGATATAATTGTGACATTTTCCCTTCTTTCCACTTAGTCCATCCTTCTAGAAAAATCCCTTTTAATGAAGTAGATATATCCATGGTGATCCACTAATATTTCTTCACCAACAACTATTACATTTTGGACTAATATATCTCAAAATTATGCTCATTTAATTTATGCATCTATATCTTTAAAATAGTCAACTATTTTATTACACCATAGGAATCATTTCGATATATCTCCCATTTTAATGGGGTCTATCACATTTCGAGAAAAACACATTAGCCATAAAATTTTCTCATTGAAACCAAAAGTGATTTGATACAAAACATAGGTTTTAACCTTATATAGTTAATTGTTTCAAATAGATTCTTAATAAAATGAAAAATATTCAATGTAAAACACATGCAATAACATATAATTATGATATTTTCCCTTCTTTCCAACTTAGTGGACATCCTTCTAGAAAAATCCCTTTTAATGAAGAAGATATATCCATAGTGATCCACTGATATTTTTTCACCAACAACTATTCCATTTTGGACTTATATATCTCAAAACTATGCTCATTGAATTTATGCATCTATATCTTTAAACTACTCAACTATTTTATTACACCATAGGAATCATTTAGATATATCTCCCATTTTAATGAGGTCTATCACTATCTCCCATTCCAATGGGGTCTATCACATTTCGAGAAAAACACATTAGCCATAAAAGTTTCCCATTGAAAAAATTAATTTGTGTTGGAAATGTTGTCATCGATGGCAAAAGATGGCAAATAAGTAGCACTCGAAATGTGCCAGCTACAGAGGCAAAGGAGAAGACAAAAGAGGGGCCTGTGGTTTTGGTAAATGGTGTAGTAACATTTACAGAGAATGAGGGTTCTCATTTGGAGCATGAGAAGAACAAGAGGAGAGGTTATTTGCACCGCAAAAGAGCGGGGTATATAATGCTTGTAGAGACAGAGTGAGAGTTTATTTACTCGACAGTGAAGTAGAATATAATAGAGAATACGATGACAAGGCAGCAAAATATACAGTAGAATACAAAGATAGGGCAGCAGAATGTATCGAGAATACAGAGACAGGGTAGCAGAATAGACAAAGAATACAAAGACCCAGAGGGTGTGTATGTGTATCGTGATTCCATTATAGTTTTGAAAGAACTTCCAATAGAGAAGAGCTCACAGAGAAAGAGTTGGACTATGCAGAAGAGGAAGAAGCACAAACCGTTAGGGGAGTATTCAGGGCCACAACGTGAAGTTGAAAAGCTATTAACACTTTTACATAGTTCCACCACCTGTTATACCTCATCCTGTGGCAACTTCCATATATAGACAGAGTGAGGGTTTCGTAGAATCCCAGATTCGAACCTTGAATGCACATTGTAAATTCTGATAGAACTATTGATTTAACATGTGGAAGTGCCGAGAGCACAATGGAATGTTTACAATAAAACGTTGAAACATTAATAAAACAAAGGTTAACATATAAAAAGGCACGAAGAATTAGAGGTGGAACCAAGAGCGAGGAGGAACCGTGAAGGTGAACAGTAAAACCAGCATTCAAAAACCAGTGGGTTCGCACGATCAAAGGGACGGTAAGTGGTATTCAAAATAAAAACGCGATATGTGTCTCCACTCACCACGTGTCTTAAGGTGGTTTTCTAAAAAAACTTTTTTTCGCGCAATTTTAATGTGTTAACATTAGTACCAATAAAAAACGTGAAACTCGTTAAGGATCGTCGGATTGAGGTTGGAGGAGTGATAAGCTCACGACCGTTGGATGCGAGGGGTAAGTTAACGAGTGGGACCAGTTCATTGCGTGAGTTAGAATGATTAACATCTGTGCATCTGATTTGCACGACATTGTGCGACTGTCGTCGGATTTGGGATTACAATGCATTAAAGAATGGACCTCAGATTAGTTAATATGTGTTGAATGAGGCTGTGGGTCCAAAAATCATTGCTATTGTATACATTAGTGCGATGGGTTAAGTTATTAAATCAAAGTCGAAGATTTATCAGAGGTAAGGTAATATGCTGTGGGCCTAGTTGTTAATCTATATCAGCGTTGAGTTTTTAGCCTAAGTTTGGGCTACGCATGTTTGAACATTGATATGTGGTGAGCGCAGAGTCAAATTATAAAATAATTATACGCCGAGTCTTATGTATATATGGTTTGAAATTAAAGATCAGTGGGACCCAGATTTTAATATAATATGCCCAGTGTTTTTAACACTATTGAATAAGTTATTTAATGTATGATATGCCAGGACTTATAAAAACAAGAGTCGAATATTAAAGTCAAGCGTTAATATGTATTGGTTACTGAACCTTGTATGAGGCAAAAATGTATGCTGACACATTATATCTATATGGGTAAAAGGTAAGCTGGGCCATTATTATAGTGAGTTGTGTTTAATCCAAGGATTTTTGGGCAAGAATGTTCAAAGGGCGCTGTCATTTGGAATGAATTAAAGGTGTGGAATTTGGAATAAGTGGGTATCAAACATATGTGGGCCCGACTATATGGGTGCGTGGAAGGGTTGACCCACAGAATTGTGTTGTTTTTCCAAAGTCAAAGAAATGCGTGTAGAGCTTTGGCTTCTTGGAATATTCGAGTGGTGGCTCATTGATATAAAACCCAAGGCTTATTAAAAGTTTTTATAACATTTGATTGGGGTGCAGATATATGTTTTATGAGAATGAAAAGCCGTGGATATGTACGTTTGATGAGTATGAGCATTTTTAAATATGAAACCAAAGGTTATATTTTGATGGTTGAGGACGTATGATATTTTAACGTGCTATGCATGTAATTAAAGGTTGTGGGTCCAAATATATATGATCTCGTATTGTTAAAAAGGTTTTTAATATAAAGCTAAGAGTTGGTTGTGTTATATTAAAAGACAATTGTATATACAACAGTTATACAACTCCAATGAACAGGGAAAATGCAGAAATGAAAAAGACAGAGATAACTATAGAAGACAGAGAGAGAAAATAGAGTGAGCAGAGTTGTTGAATGGATTAATTTGAAATTCATACTGTAACTGAATGAAAATGTTTTTAATTGATTTTACGTTGTTTGTGATTTATTTGGCATGTCTCCAGAGAAAAAAAAAATCCCACTGTAAAATTGAAATGAATACATATTTCTAAATAAGATGGTAAAAGAAATGAGAATGCAAAATTGAAGCAGAGGAAATAAATAAGACAGATATGAAGATTGGAGGACAATAGTAAAGAAGGTACAGAACAGAGCTGATATCTAAGGTAAATCAGCAAGTGTTTCTCTTATGAAAAAGTGAGGGATTTGGAGCTTCTGTAGGTTGGTGCTTACAGAAAATCAGTGGTGAGAGGGAGTTGGAGCTTGCCTTTGCATCACAACAATAATAAGATGTGGTTTTCTCCCTTTATGGGTTTCCACTTATACCTGTTGTCTCTGTGTGTGATGTTTATGTGTTGATATGGTTATTCAATCTGCTTAATACTTGCTGCTCTCATAATAAGTCTGCAGTTACATTATCTTAATACTTCTGCTCACATATTAAGATTGTTCACATATAAAGTTGATCATGAAGTTAAATTGTAAATAAGTTTAATTGAAAGTTTAAAAAGTTCATGAATGTGTTAAACTGATTCACCCTCCACCCCCACCCCCCCCCCCACCCCCCTCGGTTGCTTTAAAGGTTTCAACAATTGGAGTACAAACATAGGTCTTAACCTTGTATAGTTAATTGTTTCAAATAGATTCTTAATAAAATGAAAAATTTTAAATGTAAAACACATGCACATTAACATATAATTTCCTCGAGAAACCCAAAACGAGAAGATCATTTTTTTTATTAGTATATTAATTTTTAGACCACTACACACACACACACACATATGTATGTATGTATATATCTATATATCCCACGACAATTATAAACTACCAATCCATTACCATGGATCAAATAAAACTTTAGTTCTTTACCCATGGATGTGCAGTGGCTATTTTATTCTTATCCTTCCCCCATTTCCAGTTCTTATTCCCCTCCTTCAAAGTTTCTTGGTGCTATTTTTTCTTCAAACCACTTAAGTACCCTTTATTTTGGCCTATGGTTTCTAGATAATGTGCGTATACACATGGCTCATACATTATCCTTAGCTTGGAAAGAATCACTTGTTTTTGTAGATGGTTATATAGACCCCACATATACTTAAGGAGTACATTTGGGCTCTTGGGAAAGATATCCAATAATATGACCATATTTTTGAACTTAGTACACTCTTATACACCCTTATGTCTACGTAAATTAGTGTGAGTGATTCCACATGTCCTCTACACACTTCATAGGGTATAATTGGGACAGGTAGTGTTAACTTATACAAGTTCTATAGGCAGAGTCTATAAAGAGCCAGGTAGCCTCTGGATCTCATCTTTTATGAAAGGTGACATATCCAGTAAATGCCCCTACAGTAAATCTCTGGAATAGATCTAAATAGAATTTCTTCATTTTAATATCCATAAACCACAACCACTTTAAGTAAAACTATGTACATGTGTCATTTCTCCCATAAATTCTTAGGCAAAGCTTTTAAAGAATACATGTCATGTTGGCTTTCTCCCATTAACTTTAAAGCATGTTTTTTGTAAGTGCATAAAATAATTTTGCAAACCATGTAAATGTCATTTCTCCCGCAAACTAAAGTATTTCTCTCATTAATTCAAGACAAACTTTAAGGACTAAAAATTGAACCTAAAGTGGCTAAAATCTCGTAGGATTTTGAACTTCCATAGGATTTTAGTATCTCTGTTGAGTGTTAACATCTACAAGTTCTAAAGGCAGAGTCTGTAAAGGGCCAGATAGCCTCTGGATCTCATCTTTTCTCAAAGGTGACATATCTAGTAAATGCCCCTACAGTCAATCTCTAAAATAGATCTAAATATAAGTTCTTCATTTTAATATCCATAAACCACTACCACTCTAAGAAAAACCTTGTACATGTGTCATTTCTCCCTTCTCCCATAAAATTTTAGGCAAACTTTAAGGCATGTGTCATTTCTATTTCATTTCTCCCACAAACTCATAAAGGTGTGACTTTTGACATAACTAGTTGTTTTAGTAAGTGCATAAAATAATTTTGCAAACCCTGTAAATGTCATTTCTCCCACAAACTAAAGGCTTCCTCCCATTAATTCAAGGCAAACTTTAAGGCCTAAAAACTGAACCTAAAGTGGCTGAAATCTCATAGGATAGTATCCCCAAACTCAAGGCTTTCCCCCATTAATTCAAGGCAAAATTTAAGGCCTAAAAACTGAACATAAAGTGGTTGAAATTCCATCGGATTTTAGTTTTTTGGTTGAGTCATAACTTCTACAAGTTCTAAACTCTCGATCTCACCCTTCATTAAGGCATGATATTGAACTAGATGTGATTTATGCCATAAATTTTAAGGCAAACTTTCATGCAAACCATGCATGAGCCATGTATATGTGTCATAAATCTCCCTTAAACTCTAGGCAATGCAATCTTTAACGCATCTCATTTCTAGATGTGAATTCTACCATAAAATTTAAGTCAAACTTTAAGATAAATCATGCACATGTCATTTATCTCATGCACATGTGTCATTTCTCCCATGCATTTGCAATAAATGTCAATTTAATATATTTTTATTGAATTTGTTTTTTTTCAGGGATAGAAAAATCCACTAAATATGGTTGAAAAATGGAAATTATGCATAGATGTTTCTTGCTATCCCAAACAAGGGAAAGCAATGATTACATATGTGCTTTCTAATATTGCAACTAACAAAGTCGTCCAAAGGAAAATGAATATACCGAGAAGAAAAACAAACAACGAGGCATATTATATTGCATTGATAGTAGGCTTGGGAACAGTTATGGAGTATGGATCAAATGGAATTATATTTTTCACCAATTCTGAACTTGTGTGCAACCAGATGAATGGCATGTACCAAGTTAAGAAGGAAAGGCTAAAAGAACTGCATGGAATAGCAAACAATTTTGTTAGCCAATTTCAATTTTTTAGTATAAGACATTGTACAAATGTGAATAAGATGTTTGTTGATCTATTGCGTGGGGCAATGCTAATTCAGGATTCATCTATCAAAGATGAATTAATATATGAATCAAAATTATACGGGGCAATGCCAATGCAAGATTCATCTCTCAAACATGAATTAGTTTGAGAAGCTCTTCTTCAAAAATTCAAGATTCATCTGTCAAAGATGAATTAGTTTTGAGACACTCTCCTTCAAAATTTATTGATGGACATTGTAACATATTTTGGATATGTGTGTGTTTTGTACTTATAAATGCGCCTTTTTTAATGTCCATGTTTTTTTTTCAATTATATACCAAGTGTGCTCCCACCACACCATGTAAAGCACAACTTGGCGAACTTCACATTTGCAACAAGTGGTGAACTTCACATTTTTATAAAATTAAAATGTGGGGACTTCAACAAAAAAAAAATTTAAATGGAGTTTCACGCTTCTTTTTTAATGACCATGTGTTTTTTTCAATTTTATACCAAGTGTGCTCCCACCATGTAAAGCACAATTTGGTGAACTTAACATTTTTATAAAAAAAAATTCTTAAATTGAGTTTCACACATCAATTAGTGCTTTGAAAGTTGTGTTTTACATAATTTATGTACACTAAATTACATTAATTTTCTGAAAATTATTTTGAATTTATTTTAAATGGTATTTAAAAAAAATAATTGTAAATGTCCACTGTAGATATATATATCATGGAGGATGAACAATGAATATCAACATAATCTCATATCTTTACGAGAGAGGGGGATCAGGGATCAAGGGGTGTTCATGGTATTTAAATATAATCTTAAATCTCCATACATATATACATACATGTGTGTACATATGGAATTGATTTTTTTATCAATTTTGTGAGTTAAATTAGTTGTTAATAAGTTTCATTTTTTATTTTTTAGGAGCCAAGAGGGGAAGGGTGTCTACTCCATCAATGGAGCATGTCCATGGTTCACGCAATCGTGGTATGGTTCACGCAATTTAATCAATGAATATGTGCATGTATTCATACATATGAATGTATTTTTGAAATGATTATAAATTCATATTTGTTTATGAAGCTTCTCTCTCATCTCGTGAGGTTGGTGGTGGTTCAGATTCCCTTACAGGACCATCAATAAGTGCTGGTGGGTGGCATGAAGGTGGTGATATGTATTTCCTTAGAGGCCAATCAACAGATGGTCATGTTGGTTCTCAACACGGTCGTTCTGGTTCTCAACAGTCTCAGGGTGGGAAAGATGCTAGCCAACCACATCAAGGTGGCCATCAATTTGAATTTTTTTTTCATTCAATTTGTACAAATTTGTTTACATGTGTTTTTTTAATATACCAAATTTTTTATATTGATGCAGAGACTGAAAATGCTGCTCCAAATGTTGCTCGAAAAAGACGTAGGGAAGAACGCGCCATTCAAGAAGAAGGTTGTCAACCAATCGCGATTTATCCAGCCGACATTTCTGATATACCTTGGGAAACAAACATGCAATAATGCACCTTAGAAATGTGTCAACATGTTCATGCAAAATTGCAGAGAGATCTCGTGGCTTTGATTCTACTTGCTGAAAATCGAAAAAGCTTGGAAATTGTTATACACTCTTTAGGCGAACTAGTAGATGTGTACAGAAAGCTTGGGCCAACCAATGATACTTTTGTAGAATTCATGAGAAAAAGAAAGGAAAAAATGATGGGTCCCGATAAATGGGAGGTTGTTAAAAAAAGAGTTACAACAAATATGGCCAAGTCTATGTTTAATTTCAAAGAAGGGTCGAAAAGAAAGACGCTGAAGGTGAAATATTTCAAGCACCCTGACCTAGCTCACTATTTGTATGATAGACACCTTGCGGCCTATGGAAGAATCCCATGGAACGACGAGGTTTCACTTTATTTTGAAAAATTATTTTATGCAGAATTCATTTTGCAAATGAAACCCAATTACAATGACCTTCCCTCTGAATTTTTTGGTCTTGGGAAAGGTCAATTGTGTGACCGTAAGGGTGCTAGGTGTGATGTTGAGTTGCCTCGCCCTGAGCCACCATTGGTTAGTTGACCTTTTCATGTCGAAAATTTGCAGTCAGAGATGGAAGCCATTTCTCAAATTAGTCGAGAAGCAAGGGATGCCATCATTGACAATGTTCACAATGGATTGGGTGAAGTTGATATTTGTCTGAATTGACAAAGAGCACATGAGAATGCACACGCTAATTTTGTGTATTATACAGATGAAGAAATTGACAACATGAGTGTTGAAGATCTCAAAACATATGCAAAGAATTATCGCAATAGTTGGTAGGACCTAATTGTTCATGAGGAAGAGGGCATGGGAACGGTATGTGTTAATGGTTAGGGTTCAATTATTTTAACACATGTACAATTTGTAATAAATACATATATACATACATTTGTTTGTATACATTAATCTAACAAAAATGTTTCATTATATGCTAACACCATTTGCAGTTGTCATGCTTGATGAATGAAGAAAATGTTAGTATCACGGTTGGAGCCTTTGGTTCAAACAATCAAGATGGGTCTCACCATCAATCATACAATCAAGATGGTTCTCACCATCAAGATATGTTGGCAAATCTTAGTGTTTTTTAAGTGAACATGATCATGTACAATTATTTTTTATCTATTATTATATATATCAAAACATGATGAGATATTTTAAAAATAAATAATTGTGCACACATGTATATGTACATATATATAATAAAATGTTTTAATAGATTCCAATTCCGTCTGATGTTTTTGGGATGCCAGTACCTTCTTCTTCTTTAGGAGATGTACCCTCTACTTCCTTAGGAGATGTGCCAAATCCACAATCACAAGTATGGACAATTTTTCACTTTTAAAATTAATGTTTTTAAGTTATATATTCCACCTCAAAAAGTTCCATTAAAAAATGAGATATATCTATATCTTGAGTTATTTTAAATTTTTTTGAATTTTAGGTTTTTGGAGATTTTCTTTTTGAACCACTCTTAGGAGATATGCCAAATCCACTAGCACAAGTATTCAATTTTTCACTTATATATATATATATATGTTTTTAAGTTATTTAAGTTATAAATTGAAGTTTAAAAGTTTATATAAATTGAGATCTAGATATTTTGAGTTATTTTAATTTTTTTAAATTTTAGGGTTTTGGAGATTTTCTTTTGGAGCCTCTCTTAGGAGATGTGCCAAATCCACCAGCAGAAGTATTCAATTTTTCACTTAAATATATGTTTTTAAGTTATAATTTATAAATTCAAGTTTAAAATTTTTATTATAGATTGAGATCTCGATCTTGAGTTATTTTATACTTTTAAATTTTTTGAATTTTAGGTTTCTATAGAGGATTTATTTTCTCCACGGACTCCAGCGATGGAGATAGGAACATCCACACCATTTCAACCATTTGAACAAATTGTCTAACTTTTTTTTAATATTATTGAAAATAAGTTTATATATATGCATTTTCATTTGAATTTTTTTAATATATATATATATATATATATATATATATATATATATATATATGCAATTGTACATGTATATTGTATAGTTTACTGTTGGAGATGTTCCCGTGGGGAAGTTGTAGTGGACGAGAAACAAATGGAGAGGGAACCTCATGAGGTATTGCATGATTTTTTTTTTACATTTTGTTTTTTACATGAAGTTCTATATATTCTCACTCAATTTTAAAACATCAAATTTTAATGTTTGTACACATTGTGTACAGGTTCCCCATGCTTCGCAGGATAGCTCGAGGATTGTGACTTTGCTAGGAAAGACACTACATCCATCTGTATTTGATGGATGATGCACATGCACACGGGCACCATTACATTTTCATTAGATTTAATCTTAAATTTAACTTTTTATATATAATCTTATCTAGATGTAGTTATATATAACTTGATACTTGATACTTGATACTTGTGAGATCTTCAAATTTTGGACATATTTTATATCAACTACATTTGGTACATGTGAATGTGATATATAATGTTTTTAAAACTTAAGTTTTGGATGGTTGAACTACATTTGACATGTGAAGTAATGTTACAGTGTTATATATAATTTGTTTTTTTTTTTAAACTCAAGTTTTGGATGGTTGAACTACATTTGGCATGTGATGTGAAGTTATTAGGGGAATTTTGAGGTCTAAAATGGGTCTCCTAAGAAAAATGTACAACCAAATAAACTTTATAAGAATCAATAGGATTCAAGATGATGATGTCAACCATGGGGGATGATTCACCATTTTTTGGAGCAAAAAAATAAAAATATTAAAAAATAATAAAATAATAAAACTACGTTTTCAACACATATTTTCAAGTTATCTCCTTAAGGGTTTACTCAAATTTCGAGTGAGAATACTCGCTGGATGAAAAATTTAATTCCTCATCCAAGGAGTACCCATGTTGCATACTTTTGATGGACCCTGCTGCACTAAAAATGAGAAATACATAAAAAAAGCGTGATTGCAATCATGTTTTTTTATGTATTTCTCATTTTTCGTGTAGAAAATTCCATCAAAAGTATGCAACATGGGTACTCCTTGGATGAAGAATTAAATTTTTCATCCAACGAGTATTCCCGCTTGAAATTTGAGTAAACCCTTAGGGAGATAAGTTCAAAATACGAGATGAAAAAGTAGTTTTTTTCTTTTTTCCCTCTAAAATTTGATGATGTAATCAAATCTTATTTCATTATTTCCACTATTATTTTATAATGTTCTTAGGAGGCCCATTTTAGACCTCAAAATTCCCCTAATGAATGTTGTGTTAAATAATTTGTTTTGTTTTTAAAGTGTTATGGTTGAACTACATTTGGCATGTGAAATAATGTTACTTGATACTTGATACTTGTGATCTATAATATTTTGTTTTTAAAACTCAAGTTTTGATACTTGTGATCTATAATGTTTTGTTTTTAAAATTTTTTGATACTTGTGATCTATAATGTTTTGTTTTTATAACTCAAGTTTTGGATGGTTGAACTACATTTGGCATGTGAAGTAATGTTGTGTTATAATTTGTTTTGTTTTTAAAACTTAAGTTTTGGATGGTCAAGAACTACATTTGGCATGTGAAGTAATGTTGTGATCTATATTAATGTTTTGCTTTTGAAAAACTCAAGTTTTGGATTGGTTGAACTACATTTGGCATGTGAAGTAATGTTGTGATCTATATTAATGTTTCCTTTTGAACTACATTTGGCATGTGAAGTAATGTTGTGTTATAATTTGTTTTGAATTAATGTTGTGATCTATATTAATGTTTTGCTTTTGAACTACATTTGGCATGTGAAGTAATGTTGTGTTATAATTTTTTTTTCTTTTAAAACATAAGTTTTGGATGGTGAACTACATTTGGCATGTGAAGTAATGTTGTGATATATAATTTTTTGTTAAATTAAAACTTAAGTTTTGGATGGTTGATCTACATTTCACATGTGATATAATGTTAAATGTTTTTATTGGATAGTTGAACTACAATTGGCATGGCATGTGAATTAATGTTGTGATATAATCAAGAAGTTTTTAAAATTCAAGTTTTGGATGGTTGAACTACATTTGTCATGTGACTATGATATTATGTTTGTTTTTAAAATTCAAGTTGTCATTTTCCAAACAAAAAAAAATTCACATGAATATATGTGCATGTAGAAATGATTGTACACATGTTTGAATATATATGTTAAAACGATTGAAGTACAATACATATTGATGTGTATGTGTGTGTGTATATATATATATATAAACAATCATAATATTCTAGGTCTTGTTATATGTGTTGAAAACACTCATAAATTTTAAAAATTCATTCTATAATGTATATATCTCCAGTACGTGCAACATTTTTCATCAATGCACATAGAAAAACTATTTGAATAGTTAATTTATTTCTAGAACATATATATCCAGTACTTCAACATTTTTCATCAATGTCAATAGAATTTAGCTACTTTCAGTTAATTGCATTCTAGAACATATATATATTTAGTACATGAAACATTTTTAATCAATGCACATAGTAAAACTACTTGAATAGTTAATTGCATTCTAGAACATATATATATCCAATATGTGTAACATTTTTCATCAATGCACATGTAGAAAATCTACTTTCAGTTAATTGCCTAGAACATGTATATATCCAGTACGTGCAACATTTTTCATCAATGCACATAGAAAAATTACTTTCAGTTAATTGCATTCTAGAACATATATATCTAGTACTTGCAACATTTTTCATCAATGCACATAGAAAATCTAATTTCAGTGAATTTAATTCTAGAACATATATATATATCCAATACATGCAACATTTTTAATCAATGCATGTATATAAAAGCTACTTTCAGTTGATACTAGTGTGCATGTACCAAAACAATGTACATGTGCAAACACTTGCACAGATAACATAACAAGGAAGCACAATTTTTAGTTGAGTTCTGGAAGTTATTAAACATGCATCCAAAGAGAAGAAATTGTTGGGTAGTTCAATCAAAAAAATTCCAATGGAATGCCATCTTCAATGATCCGTTCATGATCGGATTTTGACATTTTCCATTTCTTAATTTTTGTTTTTTTCTTTGATTGAACCTCTATCAACTTTATGCGTGTTGCACACACCAAGTGACTATATTGACAACTTATGAAATTAGGTTCATAGTCTTCAAAGTAAAAAAAATCCCCACTTTGATTAGTTTGTCTGAAAAAATAACCTTTCAGTATAATAGATCCTCTTTCATATGGAAACCCGTGATCATTATAGTTTTCTAATAATTTCATTTTTCATTCAGTGCAACGCATCAAATAATACTTCACATTTTCATCGTTGTCAGTAGGTGCAATTACAGCAAAAACATCTCCTGCACAATAAAACAAACTTAACAAAATTATACATATTCAAATTTATTTCTAGATCTTTATCATTAGAAAGCAATTCAAATGTTACCTTCTCTAACAAGATCAGAAACTCGATCACCATCGGATGATATTGTAGTCTCCTCTGATTGCATTTCTTCAAACATTGCAATGGACATTTTTCGCTTTGTATTTAGCTTTGTATGTTTCCAATCTTTTACATACATTTTGTTTTCACAAACGTCATTGGATTCTATGTTGTCTATGCAAACATGACAAAAACAAGAATATTTTCTTTTATCCAATGCAAACACATTTGTGGACAACTTTGTTTTAATTGAATGCAATTTTCGAGTCCCTTTTATTGTTTCAATGTCATTTCCAATTGATCTATCTACATCTTCAATCCCAATATGCCAAAAAAACCTATACATGGAAAATTCAAAGAAGAATGTAAATATGATATCAAAATACCATCAAAGATAATCATTACATGATAAATGTACACTATTTAAAATTAGATATCCAATAAAAATTAAATTGAATGTACCTTCTCACTTCCCTTGATCGGTTAGTCTCATGGCTTAGAACAACGATGCACCATTGAACAACTTCTTTAGCGTTCACAAGTCGGTTTGCAGAGGGGTTCATTTGATATCTTCGAAGTGCTCGTTTTATGCATGCCCCTGCACTGTCATGTTCTCCTTTTCCATGGCCAGTCTCAAAGAAATTCCAACAATGTTTAATGCAAGTTTTCTTATGAAGACAACACAACCAAAATAATGATCGTAAATATTTGAATTGACCTGCGCATCCATTTGACCATATCCAATGTTCATTGAATTTTATTCCACGACTTTTCAAGGAGTCATAAATCTTTCCAAAATAGTGTTGTACAAAATATGTATCATGTGTACGATCGTCACTGATATAAAAGTGATATTCTTTAATAACATGTCAATTTTCACTGGTGCTTTCTATATGATCGACGTTTTGTTTAGCATGTTTATATAGAATATAGACGAGCATGGAGACTTGGTCAGAATGATATTATTCACTTTGAATTTCTTTTTGTGGAACAAATTTGTAGTTTTTTGCAAAAAGAATTACTGACAAAATGGTCCCTAGTGGAAAAACTTCACGGGATTTTTTGAATTGCAAGTCTTGCCATCGAGCTTTATGGGAATGCTTGGTGTATTTATAAATTTCTGCCTCAAACTTTCTCAAAAAATCTATCACAAAAATTTCTTCTTCTTGTAATTCAATTCTTTTAGCACTATTTGAACCTTGAATCAATGTATGGATATATTCATATCTCTTCCATTTCACTTTCATGTTGGAAAATGATTGATCATCTTGGTGTATTTGTAAATTTCTGCCTCAAACTTTCTCAAAAAGTATATCAGAAAAATTTCGTCTTCTAGTAATTCAATTCTTTTAACACTATTTGCACCTTGAATCGATGTATCGATATATTCATATCTCTTCCATTTCACTTCATGTTGGAAAATGATTGATCATTTATATCAATACGATATTTGTTTTAAAATTTAGTCAAATTTCCACAATCATTGCATTTTTTACCACCAACACATTTATTTTTGTAAAATAGTTCATCGCTTTCTCTTTCACATAGAATTTGAGATATGAAATCACGGATAGTGGAAGGAGGAGGTGAATCCTTCCATAATGTTCTACCGAAATCAAGGAATGTGTCATAATATAACTCAAATTTCACATGATAACGGCAACAACAAGTGTCGCGTACGGTGATAGGTTTTACATACCATGGTTTTTGTTGAACAAAAGCACTGAGTGAAACATGAATTTGATGATTCTCTTCTTTGAACTTGTTGAATAACTCTATCTGAGTGGTTTCCAAAAAATATTTTTCATGTTCTTCGTACTAATTTCGTGCTATTCTTCTTCGAATCACATGCCATGCAGTTGGCGAAACACGCAAATTGTTCTTCCAATATTCATATATTATTTTTTTAACATTTTCTCCAAGTCTATCTTTGTATGGTTGCCTACAAATAGCTCTCCAACAAGCGAGTTCATCATTTACATCTATTTGCAGCTGAAATTTCTGACGTTTGTGCAAATTTTTTCGCAAGGTTCCCAGTGCTCGTGCCGTAGATGTTACCAAACGATTCTCTTGAGTACTTGATGAAACCATTGCCATCTGTATTCCTCTACGTACAATTGAAACATCTTTCTCTCTAGATATCTTAATTGACTTTATAGCACTACTCATATTTTTTATCACATCTTCCTTCATTTTTTTATCTTTGGTTGATTTTCGAATACCCAATAGTGTTGTAGCTTCTTTTAATTTCCTTAATGATAGGAGACCTTTCAACATTTGAGCCTGAACTTTCACCTGCTCATTTAAGAAATACTTTTCAAAAATGCAGTTAACACGATATCGTATAACATGGTCAGGGTTTTTATCTCCATATGTGTCAGTGTCAACATTTTCTAACATCTCATTATCGATAGTGATTTCATCTGTACATATTCGAAAAAATAGTACATATTCAATAAATAACTAAAAAAATAAATATATCTATAATTTCAATGATATGTGCATGTGTTTAATATATATATATATATCTGTGTGTGTGTGTGTGTGTGTATGTATGTATGTATGTATGTATGTATGTACATACCTTGTGATTCAATTTCTTTATTTGGATTTCTTTCAATATTTTCACCATCTTCAATCATTGGTTCAATATCTCTTTCAAAATTTTGTATCTCATCATCAATTTTTTGAGGAATATCTCTGTCTGTTTACATTAAGAAAATATTTTTCAAATTAGTTCATCAAATAAAAATTAAGCTTCACATTTTACATTAGGAAAATTTTAAATATATCAATAGATCATAATATTTACATTTACATACTTGCTTCAATTTCTGCTTGAGGTTGACTTTCTTCTTCAATATTTTGAGGAATATCTCTGTCTATTTACATTAAACAAAATATTTTTCAAATTAGTTCATCAAATAAAAATTAAGCTTCACATTTTACATTAGGAAAATTTTAAATATATCAATAGATCATAATATTTACATTTACATACCTGCTTCAATTTCTGCTTGAGGTTGATTTTCCTCTTCAATATTTGAGAGGGCTTCTAACTTTCTTTTGTGAGATTGTCTCGTCTCTTCTCTACGTTCCTCAGAGTCTCTTTTTCGATCATATTTTCTCGCACAAGTTCTTCGATTTCCCATAATAATAGGGTATGAAGTTCAAAAAATTTCCTTCAAAAAATTAGACAATAACTCTATTACAAAAAATATCACAAAAGATTTAATTTAAAAAAATTCAGTTTAAATTTTTTGCAAAAAATACATACTCCAATCCAAAACACTTACTTTAAAAAATTCGAGAGAAAAATTTCTTATAAAAATGAAACAAAGCTCAAAATATTTACTTCAACTCAAAACATGTACATACCTCCAAGAAATGTCTTTTGAATGTACGTCCAAGAAATTTTTTTAAGTTCAAAACAATTTTTTGCAAAATCAGGCCGCCTCCAAGAAATGTCTTCCAAAAAAATTCTTTAAACCCAAAAAAATTCTTTGTAAAATCAGTTTGCTTCCAAGAAATGCTATAAAATCCAAACTTTGAAGAAATTTTTTTAAACCCAAACCAAGATCTTTGTAAAATCAGATGAAATGTGTGAAATGTGCGAAAATTGTGAATGCTTTCGCGGCAATTTATATTTCCACGAAATGTGTTTTAGTAGGGGCTCCGCAAAAATTTCCGACCGACGGAAAGTTATACAATAGTTCGACCGAAATTTTGATTAAAATTTCGGCCGAACTATTAAGTCGTCAGACTTAACGAGCCGTCAGCGCAAAACATAGTTCGACCAAACTTGTAATCAAAGTTCGGCCGAGCTAACGCGTCACCAGTTATGCAAAAACCAGGCTCTGAATAAAATCCAGAATTTGGACTGATTAAAATCCATGAAAGGTTGTTAATTAACTTTCGGAACCAAGACAAGCATTTTCAGAATTGAATCTACTTTCAAGAAATATAGATTTTATGGAATTTCATAAACGTTTACTAATTTTAATTATTTTTCTAATAAAATGCGTGCAAACAATTTCTGAGGGTCATTGTGATTCAGTGAAATCAAAATTTTGTATCTCCAAAATACATTGTAAAAAAAATTGAAAAAATTATGGGGCATTACATTGGTTCGTCGTCTCTAATGGTTAACTTTTAGATTTTTATTTTATAACTTATATGTTCAGAAATTTCTTGCGTCGCGAAACATATCCAAAATACGCAGTTTTTCGTATTGGACCAGTTCAAAAAATTCTAGTAATTATGATATGCATCCATTGGCTTTGAAAATATGACGAAACCAAAGTAGACTCTGTCTAGATTGTTGTAACACATTTTTTTTTTCTCAAAAACACAAATTTTCAATGAATACAACATTGCGTCATAACATGACTTCTTATGAATCCTTTGATTGTTAGGAAACACACACTCAAAGAAACGCTAAATTGACATATCAAATCTGCATTAAAAAATTTCAAAAATAAGTAATAGAAAGCTAACAAAATTTCTCACAACTTTTATTTTTATTGAAAAATGAAATTCTACACAGAAAAATTGTTATAGTTTGCAGAAAGTTGAAGAACCGAAAAAAAATGATTTTTTTTTCTCAAAAAAGGGCAAAAAGTGTAACCCAGCTTCACATTTTCACCAATAATTATACATATTTTGCAGACATTGGGTCATTTGATGGCAATGAGATTCCACCGCCACCAAATGATCTAGGTGTAGATCCTGATCATGATAAGGAGATGGCAGATGCTGAGGATCAGGTGCTCAGTGCAGACAGATATGGTCCTCATGTTGCACCGGTACTATTTGTTGCGAGGCATATGCCTAACACTTGATTTAGGATGGAGTTGGATGACCAACTCTGTGCACTGCTTGTGGAGGGGGGAGTCAGGCCCGCCACTATGAGAGAGATACAAGCCGATTCTAGGCTTGTACAGATGTGGAGAGGCATGCCATGTGACATGTTCACCTGATGCAGAAAGTCATGGGATCTAACACCTTAGTGACGTGGTTGAGGAGGGCCCTTCGACGTATGCATGGTCGAGACGCAGTACGTCGACAGTTGAGCAGTAACACATCATCTGATGATCACGACCAGGGGAGTGATCATCATTCACCTCGCGCCGCAAATGAGAATCCCACAGCATCGACCAATAGTCATGATCATGAGCAGGCTGTACCATCCATGTTGAGTCAACCTTCTTAGCCTGCAGCATCCAACATTCATGATATTGTGCAGGTAGGACCATCCTCATCGATTCATCATAATAAGCAGCCTACAACATCCAACAATACTCATGATCATGATCAGGCTATACCATCCATGTCGCTTCATCATGAGCAGTCGACAATTGATCTTGATTAGCATGAGGCACTACCAGATCAGTAGGCATTAGGGGAATTTTGAGGTCTAAAATGGGCCTCCTAAGAAAAATGTACAATAAAAATAAACTTTATAACAACCAATAGGATTCAAGATGATGATGTCAACCATGGGGGATGATTCACCATTTTTTAAATAAAAGGATTAAAATATTAAAAAATAATAAAATAATAAAACTACTTTTTCAACTCGTATTTTCAACTTATCTCCCAAAATTTTTACTCAAATTTTGAGTGGGAGTACTCGTTGGATACAAAATTTAATTCCCCATCTAAGGAGTACCCATGTTGCATACTTTCGATAAACTCTACTACACGAAAAATGAGAAATACATAAAAAACGTGATTGTAATCACGTTTTTTAATGTATTTCTCATTTTTCGTGTAGTAGGACCCATCGAAAGTATGCAACATGGGTACTCCTTGGATGAGGAATTAAATTTCTCATCCAACGATTACTCCCGCTCGAAATTTGAGTAAAAACTTTGGGAGATAAGTTGAAAATATGAATTGAAAAAGTAGTTTTTTCATTTTTCCCTCTAAAATTTGATGATGTCATCAAATCTTATTTGATTTTTTCCACTATTATTTTATAATTTCCTTAGGAGGCCCATTTTAGACCTCAAAATTCCCCTAATGGCATGTGATGATTGGTATCTATCTAAGCTTGTCGAGGCTGCACCATTGACTGAGTAGGCCTCAACTAATACTACTAGTCATGATGTACCACAAGCTGATATTTGACATTTATATTACAGTTGTATATTTTTGAAATTATATATATATATATATATATATATGGTCCATGTATTTTATGTTCATGTTGTAGTTGTACTTAATTCATGTGTTGGTGATCATCATGATGTGTATATTGTTAGGTCATGTTAGATATGTTCATTTAATTTGTAGCTTGCAAATAGATGTGTATGTGATAGCAGTTATTTGACATGAGATGTATATTTGACGTTTGTGTTGTGATGATGTTATACAATGCTAATTGTGTTTTGTTAGATGATCATGATCACGATGATTAGATGTTGTTAGCGAATTTGAATGTGTTTTTTAGTCGAATATGATATTTGTACGATGGTTATCATGATCATGATGTTTATTTAATTTAATATTAAATTGTGATATTTATTAAAAATTATGTCGTGATTGTAATTGAAATTTTAATTGTATGTAAAATTATAAAATTTCATTTGTATTTTCATTTGTAATTTTAATTGTAATTGTAATTGTATGTAAAATTATAAAATTGTAATTGTAATGGTATATATGTAAAATTGTAAAAATGTAATTGTAATTGTAAATTTTATGTAAAATCCTAAAATTGTAAATTTAATTATATTAAACTTCTAAAATTGTAATTGTAATTCTAATTGTATGTAAAATATTTGTAAAATTTTAATTGTATTATTGTAATTGTAAAATTGTAATTATAATTGTAATTGTATGTAAAATTCTAAAATTGTAATTGTATGTGAAATTGTAAAATTGTAATTGTAATTGTAATTGTATGTAAAATATTTTTAAAACTTTAATTTTATTAATGTGAAAATTTTAATTGTATTAATGTGAAATGATTTTATTAAAATTTTTAAATTTGTAAATTTGTAAAATTGTAAATAATTGTAAAATATAAATCTAGAATAATATGATTTTTTTTTAACATAATAAAGTTTAGAAAATAATGCAAATAAATTCATGTACTTTAGAATTATCATTATTTTATTATGATCTTACATACAAAAAAAATGACTTTGTACAGTACGCCATTGTTTTTGAGATCAGCATAATTGCAAATTATCAAGTGAAATGTTTATTTTAACATTAAAACAAAGCATATTACCAATTAATTCAAAATACATATTATAATGATTTGAAAAAAGAGAGTCTCATAAGTTATAAGGTAATTAAGTCCACTTCTTTCTAAAAACCCATCTTAAAATGCATAAATTTATGAAATAGCACATGTACCATATCACTATCGGTTCTCATGATCACCCTCATTATCTTCCAGCTTGCTTGGCATGATAACACTATTGTTGTCAAAAATATATTTTGATCTAGGATCATGTCTCAATATGAACCACCAATTCCTATCCAACACATCTGGGTAAAAAAACACCTGGTTGCAGTGTTCAGGGAAAACATAGGGCTCCTTAGCTTCATCCCACATCTTTCTAGAGTTGATACATATCAGCCTACTATCATGATATTCCTTTACATTATTACGATCAAAGTTGTACCACCACTTGAACCTACAAATAAAAAATTAGAAAGAAGATAAATCCAATTCAATGATCTCTTGTATCTTTCTGATGTAACCTAACGTCTCTCATACTAGGTTTTGATCATGGTGGCTAGATCGACTAGATTGATCGAACTTGACTTCCACTCCATAGTCTTGTGTCATGTGTCCATCATCGGCATTTTCTGTGCAAAAACGATGTCTATATGCCCACATAGATGGGAACAAATGCACCTATAAAAATGTTGAAAAATCATAGTGTCATATGTCTTATAATAACCCAATAGTTAAAATATGAAATATAGATGTAATTACATTTGAAGGTGCATTATTAAGTTTCAAATGTAAATATAAATTAAATAGATTATTACTGAGTTGGTGCACCCAATCCCTACGTTCAGCGCATCCTCTTTGGCATGCGGGTAACGACTAGTTGCACTGTATTTCTCTCCAACTTGTTCAGCAACCCTATTGTTGGGGCACATTTTTGGCATATTTTCCTTTAAATGATTGGGAAAAGTTACACTTCTACCATTCAACCGTATGAATTTTTTCCTGTCACTATCCCATTTCATAACTTTATTACATCTAAAACATAACTAATTTACAATGTACAATCGAATTTCACTTTATGAGAACCAATCACATTTTAGGGGATGACATCATCCCTAATGGTTGAGGTGGCATTTCTTGAGTTAAAGGTACTTACTTGTCACATTCTCAATGGTGGATAAAAACTCATGGTTAACCATGGTAGTACTCTAAGTAATTTTAAAGTCATAAAGTAAAGTACTCATAATATTTTTCATTTCACAATTTTTGAATAAAATATTATTATTGTCATTTCATATTTTTTGAAAGAAGCAATGCATATCCCTACACAATCTTCATTTATTTACACACTTTTCAATAAATATTATATTTGTATATTATGAAATATTTATTTTTAAATTATATATTCATCTCATTTTAATTAATATTACAATTTCAAATTATATATATATATATATTATACACATTAAATCAGAATAAATCAAAATGTAACCTTGTAATTTTAAGATAAATAAAATCTATAAATAATATCATTATTATATTAATAGCAATACAAACATTTTAAAATTAAAGAAAAAAGACAGTTTAGTTTTGTAAGAAGAGAAAAGGTATATCAGTTTTGTATGTTGAAAAGAGATATAGTAAGTTCAACATAGTTTGGGGGAAAAAATACTAAATTTCAATGTATATAAATCTTATATTATACTTATAAATATAAATTAAATTTATTTCATTGCCTTTTTTTCTTTAATTTTAAATTAAACTCAATTCATTTCATTATGATTATATTAATATTATATATTACTACATATAATATTATGAAAAATAATCTAAATGTTATAGAATCTATATTATATTCCTTTTTATATTATATATTATTTCTTCTTATTTATAAATCAAATCAATTCAATTCAATATGTAATATAAAATTCATACATAAAACAATATATTATATTATATTATATTGTTTTTATATAGTATATTAATTACATGTTTTGATATAATTTAAATAATATAAATTTTAATTAATAGTATATTCTATAATTAAGAATTTATGAATTTGTATTTATATTATATTTTAATTTATTTAAGTACAAAAGACAAATGCATTAGTTGTGCAATGATAATGTACTTTTCTTGAAAAGCTCATTTTTATTTATTGTCACATCAATTAAAAAAAAATTATTAATTTTATTTTGGTACAACTTTTGAATTGAATTTAACTATGGTTACATGGACTTTGATGCGAAAAGTGAATTGCAAATTCATAAATATTATTTTATTGGTTTAGCTATTATTTTATTATTTTCTTAGGAGGCCCATTTTAGACCTCAAAATTCCCCTAATGGGATAAAATTTATTAATATAAAAAATAATAAAATCATGCTTTTGACATTATACGTACTCTTAGAAGATTCAAATGGTCATGTGATTTCAACCCCGACAAATGCCCATCCATGGTGAAGCAGCGCCATAGTGAAAACCCATATGAAGATGGCACACTAATACCCATTATATCTTCCTTTGCCAAAGAAAGATCATATTTCTTTAAAATCCATGGGAGATCACCTTCTTTGAAATACCATGAATTAGAGGGACCAGTGCCTACCTTTGATCTTGTACTTTCTAGTCGTCTTGGCCAATGTTTCTTTTTAGTTTTTGAAGTAATAAGATCTTTCCTAAAAACCAATGTGTCATTTGTTTCGATGATATGTGCCACCATAAAGAAGATGAAACATTTTTAAATATATGCATGAGATCTAATATGTGGGTAATATTAAGATGCTCCCAATATGGGAGGTTATAAAAGATAGATTTCCTTTTCATCCCAATGGGAAATTTCTCAACATAGGTGTTGAAGAATTATAGATCATCGAACATAGGCTCCCCATTTGAATCGAACATTTCTATGAACTCCTTCTCCTTCTCTCTCTCATATGCTCTAATCCATTCAGCTAGTGTCTTTATTGGAAGCCTTTGGGTCCTCTCTCGTTTACCATTGAAAGCAGATGCTGCCCTTCTGTAAGGGTGTTATTCTAGGAGTAATACCCTGGAACAGTCATACACTGGCTTTCGTAGGTCGTTGGAACATCTAGCTTTCAAAGCAAGTCAACAAAACTTACATCCAAAATACCCTTTTGTTACAAGACCTGTGAGATTATTGTATACAATTTATATGCATGGCACATTAAAGAATATTATGAAGATAAAAACAATTACAACGAATTAAATAACTTATATGCGAAAGAATATTGTTATGTATATAAACAAATCAATAAACATGTATTTACCAGAGAAAACTCCTAAGCCTGGATAATCATGTGTCGTGTAAGCACATGTGCCATACAAAGTAAAACTCCTCTCTACTGCGATGGGTCTTGATACATAATATATATTTAGCCCATCCCATAATTCCTTCAATTCATCTACCAATGGTTGTAAGTATACATCCATATTCTTCACTTGTCTTCCACCAAGGGCTATGAGAGCCAACATAAGATGTTTATTCTTCACAGGCAACCATGGGGGGATATTGTTACTGATCACTAATACATGCCAAGAAGAATAGTTAGTGTTCTGGAGGGAATATGGGTTGACACCATCCATGGCTATGCTGATTCGTAGACTTCATACTTCATCCTTGAATTTTTCGGGCAATGTATCCTCTATATGCTTCATGGTTATTGAACCGGTTGGGATTCACGTAACTCACAACTCACTTCTATGTGAGGCATGCCATCCCTGCAACATATCTAATTCTTTGCAACGAAAGAGCTTTTAAATCCTTGGGATTATAGGCATGTGCCCTAATATATTAAAAGGAGGACCACATGATTTACTCTTCTTTTTTTCTTTATCATACCTATCATGGCCACATTTCGGAAATATCTCTTTGTCTGCATATTCTTCTCTATATATAATACAATCATTTGGATATGCATGATAAGATATGTACTAAACATCCAAAATTTTCAACAATTTCTTTGCCTCTTCGCAGCTACTGGGCAAGACATTATCACTCAGAAGAACCTTATCTTTCAATAAATTGTAGTTAGTGATCATGCAAAATATTCAATGTACATTAATTTCGATATAATTATTAACGTTCATAAAATTTACCATTTGAAATGTTCATTGTGTGATTATATTTCTCAAATTTATATAAGGGAGGACTTTATGGTAACATATCTCAAACTTTTCGAGAAACATGCATTCGACAAGCCAAACTTTACTTTTAAGTTGTGCAGTAACATTGTTGTTCCCAACTAGGTAGACTTTGACTGACTGCCAGGTCCAAAGAGAGGGGTGGTGGAAGCAAATTTAAGGCTTTCAAAAAAGGTGTCCATGATATGAGCATCATCCCCTAATTGATCATCGTTTTGGAATGCATCTAACAACATTGTGTCCATGGAAATTGTATCCCTTAAGTAATCATCCATAACAACCTCTATTTGATTGCCTCCATTTCCAGCTTGTGAAGAACTACTATTTTTGTAGTCATTCATAATTGGTGAATCTCGATGTAGTGGGAATTGAATCGGTGGTTGATTCAACCATTTTTGGTATCGTTCCTCTCCGATTTTTTCTCTTAATTTAGCCTTATCTCGATTTGACATTGTCATGGGGTTCAACGAAAGATGGTAGGTAGGTCACTCATCATCACTAGAATCCTAATAATTTCAAAAAATATATTTGAACATGATAAGTACAAAATCTATGATATCAATTAGTAACAAAATTGACAATGCATGATTAATTTTTTTGACGTTGAAATAATTACATTAATATACCAAACAAGATGAAATATTGTTACAATTGGCAGGGTGAAACGGTTGTCCCATTTCATCTACCAAATGTGTCTTGCAGTATGTTGCTCCTAATAAGAGCTTCTGACGTTTTGGAGCTGTTTGAATATTTTGTGCATCTGAACTCAATTATGAATCTACATGAACCTGCAAATTTGTATATATTATAAAGCTTATTAAGCTCATTGACATGGATGAAAAACATAAATTCAATTAGATAATAAAAAGTATAAATAAAATTTGAAGTAAATATTACATCTCGAGATGGATAGAGAGAAATCCGCGATGGACTTTGAGAAATATTATGGAAGGAGCTGGGATTTGAAGAATTTTCCATTCGATATAATTATTATATTTTCTCCCTCCATTTAAGCAAAATCAACAATAAATTTTAGTGTACACACATAAAAGTAATTTTGGTGCCTTAAAAATGGACTTATTGTTATCAGTGCTTATGTACAGATAACTGCATCAGTGCGCTTTAGTTACTTTGCATCGGTGTCTTGTTATTAACTAGCACATCAGTGTAGTGTTATTAATTGATGCACTAGTGACAAAAAGTCGCAAATAAAAAAACGCAACTATATTTTTTTTAAGTAAAAAAAAACAGTAAATTGAAAAATGGGTAGAAAAATATTTTCAAAATCTAATTTCATAAAACAATTCTTTAAATACTAAACACTTTTCATTATTTCGTTATTTTTCCAAAAAAAATCAGCCAGAGATTTGCATGAGACATATCTGGAGCAAGAAAGCACGAGAGCACTGTGGAATAGCGAAATACTTTCAAACATAACTATTTAGGAAATCAGAATTCCAAACCTCTGGTGATTCAAACACTATAGCATAGAATTTCAAACAATCTCGTGATTAAATTTTATTATTTTTTTTACATTCTCTGCAGTATTGTTTACGTAGTAACTAAAAAATTTAAAAAAATCCATTTGACCCTAAGCCCTTCATTCTTTTTGCTTCTTCCCTTTCTTCTTCCTGTTTCTGTGATTTCAGAATTAGGTATTTTCATTTATATATATATATATATATATATATATATATATATATATATATATATATATATATATATATGGCATCGAACCCATAAGATGACTTGCATAGTCGAATCCCAATCCATATCGGCTCTTGCGTGAATTTTTAAAAAATTGATTTTTTTAATCGGTTCTCCCTGCATAACCTACCACACCTGTGCGCTATATTATCACAGTGCATCATGCATGAACTGATTGATAAAAAAAAAAAAAAATTTTTTTTTTTAATCCATGCACCATATGTAAAATAGGCCACCGGTGCACTATTTCATTATAGCGCACCGCACACATACTATTTGGAAAAAAAAAATAGTTTGTGTTAATCAGTGCACCATATAACATATAACGCACCAAGTCTCCTTTTTCACAAAGAGCACTATGTGGTGGTCCCTTGTTTGCATAAGACGTTTATAAGAATAGGACGCATCGCCCTCTCCACGACACCATATGCTACAAAAGCAAACATTGGGTGATTTTTATTATTTTTTCTGTGTTAATCGGTGCGGTGGTTAACATATAACACACCCATGATCCTTGTTGACATAGAGCACCATATGGTGTTTTATACTTTTTTGGTGGTGCGTTTATAAGAACACGATGCACCGACGTCGATGCGTACATCATTCAAAAGTGCACCAGTTTCTTGATCTTTTTTTTTTACCTAAAAATTTGATCATGTATATATAAAATATATTAAGGAATGATATGGTACAGGTTTCATACTGAAAAAAAATGGCTTACAAGAGATCAAGTAACAAAAAGACTGATGGCACATCAAGAAAAGAAAAGGAAAAAGGCAAGTTCTTTGTAAATTCGTTTAAAAAAATATATATTTTTGAAGTATATGTAAATTTAACTAATATTTATTGTTTACTGTGTATCATGTAGAGCCACAAAATGACAAAGCTCGATAAGATTATTTCTGATCTAGGACTAGAAGAGCGTAAAATATTGATGGAAAAATTACAAAATGGTGAATGAGTTGAATAAAAAATACTATCGATCCAATATGAGTTTCTTTTTTTAATTTTCATTAATAATTTACTTAAAATTATTAAATAACATGTTTCAAAAAATTTATTAATTCGCATATGTTTAATGTCCTACAGGGACCAAAAACTCAAAAAATGAATTTTGTTCTAAGAAAAGAAAAAAAATAGAACATGCAAATGAAAATGAATTTCTCCTTAGCTCATCTAGAGTGGTGATCGAGGTTAACGAAAGGGGGAAAAACTTTTACAAAAGTTTGAGGGATGTAGTGGAACAAATGTACAGATATTCTTTCCACTTATAATACAAAAATCAATCCAATGATTCCAAGAACCAAATTTTATCTAAACTATAGGAAGAGTTTCTAGAGAATCAATCAATGAGACATGTCATACTTTTAATATAAAATATGTACAACAACAAAAAAGAAATAATGAAAAAACAATATTCGTTTAAATGTTTTTTTAGAATTATTTATAAATATCACTTTTGTTATATTTACTTTTCATATATCAATATAAAAATTAAATAGTTTATTGTCATGTTACATTTTCAGGAAGATTATGAAAATCTCAAAAGATGAACGAGATGATATCAGAATTATGCCAGTAGGAATGTCCAAAAAGGTGTACAAGGAGATGGTCAAAGAAATAGACAAAATTGCATCACAGGAGGAGCCATCTCAATAACAACATGCTTCAAATGTAATATGTAATCATTGAATTTTTCGATCATTAGGTACAATAAATACACAATTTAGCATTAAATATTAATTTTCAAGTATTTTTTTGCATAAAAGAAAAGAAAATGGAACTCATTCAGCACATAAAATAGGACGACAAGGAAGAAAATGGTTGATATTTAAGTTTGTGAGTAATTTTTACTTCCTTATAACAACTTAACTAGATTCCATTTTTGTATATTTTATGTTTTTTTACAACAATCATCATTAAATGTCTTCAATAAGGTGCTAACATACAAAGAAGAACCATCAGACAAAATGATTGACACTGAGTTAAATATGGGTTGTGAGTATATGTTGGCATATCAAAAATCAATTGTGGAATTTGTAAGCATCTATCGATCTTGTTTCACTTAGCTCTGTATATATTTAACAGAACAAAAAATTCTTTTATTTTAAATATATGATTTTTTATGGGGTATAAAACTTGGAGAAAACAAAGTATGGAACTGCGCCAACAAATGAAATCTTGAAAGATGGCATGAAATTTAGTTTTGAAAGAATGTGTATATTTCATGAGTCAATTGTCGCTATGGTACACCATTTCTTTTCGATTTACATTGATGTATATTATTTAATATTGCAATTTTCATTATTCTCACTAATGTATATACACTCATTACAATTTATTTTATGTTTATAGATGGAAGGTGAAGAAGAAGAAACAATCAACACCATGAATAAAATATTCCTCAAAATAACCCAAATCATGGAAGTAGCTCAAGCAGTGACAGTCGTTCAAGTGAAGAATGACGACCATTATGTTTGGATATCAAAGCAAGGAGTTGTATTTTCTGAAATATTTATCTATGAAATTAGACATTTTGTTTAATGTAATGGACATAGTGTCCCAATTGAAAGGCAAAGGGATACCAATAACTGTCCCATTTTGTGTGACAAAGAGTGTCTTGTTCATATATATAATAAAATATGTTTTAATTTATTCTATTGTGTTCTCCATTGTCGCTGTGAAATGTAACATCGCTGATTAAATTTATGGATGATTAAATATTATAATGAAGAGATATGAAATTTTATGATATGATATAACAAATTAATCCAAACATCACATTCAAACGCATTAATAAAAATTTAATTGATATGAATATTGTTATAAAATATGTGTCGTCTTTTGATGAATATTGAATTTAAAAAAATCCCAATAACTATGATATGATATAACAAATTAATCTAAACATCATTCAAATGCATTAATAAAAAATTAATTGATATCAATACTGTTATAAGATGTGTCGACTTTTGATGAATAATGAATTTTAAAAAATCACAATAATTGCACCGTCACGGGTCGATGTTTCTAAAAGAAATACAAAATGAACACTGGTACGTGTCAGTTACTGTGCACTGGTGCATTTGTATTTTAAAGCGCACTAGTGCATTTCTACGACCTATGGGCACTGCACAAATACCAATACCAATTATAATTCTCGGTGTATTTTTGCGATACTGTGCACTGGTGTTAGGTCCCTATATCACTAGTATAGCCCCTTATTATTGTTAGTGTAAACCCCTTATTGTTATTATTGTACCCTTGTAACCCCCATTTTTTTATTATTGTGCCCTTAAATTATTATTGTTAGGTCGGCTAGGATTACATTGTGGCCCACTAGGATTACATTATGGCACCATGGACTCCTATATATAGAAAGGAGGTTTTGTGAATTGTATCATCCAAGAATTGTTCATTTATGTAATGTATTGGAGGTTTCCCCCTCGAAGTGGCTCATTTCTAAGGCGTTTATATCTCTTTTCTTCTCTTTTTGAGTTGGTTACACAACATTTGGTATCAGAGCTTTTGGATTCTAGGGTTTCGCTGCTCCAAACAGGTCATCGTGGCATTTTCGCTATAACTTTTCTTCTACGAAGCTTCAAAAGCTGAAATTTTTAGGGTGCGAAGCTGAAATCTTGAGGAAGGTTGTCTAAAAATTCCAGATCTTGGTTCGCAATATTTAAGGAGATATCATCTGTGGAAGTTAGGTATTTTTTCAGGCTCATAAACAGGTCATCGTGGCATTTGCGCTATAAATTTTTTTGTACGAAGGGTCAGAGTCTGAAATTCATATGGTGCGAAGCTGAAATCCTGAGGAAATTTGTCAAAAAATTTCAGAACTTGGTTCGCAATATTTTTGGAGATATGATCTGTGGAAGGTAGTGCTTTTTCAGGCTCCTGAATTTCATCTCAAAGAGGTGATCGTGGGAAAAGTTCAATAACTCTCTCTCTGAAGATTGGATTGGAGTGACGTCAAAAGTGGTCACAAGTACACAGCCTTTAGTTTCTTCGCTATCAATTTCAGAGACAAAGGACAAAACAGTGACACGTGGCAAGTCGTACAAGTTCTCTCTACGGAACCAGTCCAGAATTAGGTCATTGTGGGAGATTGGACACAACTTTGTCTTGGAGCATCAAAATCAGGTCAGACCTGTGGCATTTGAAAGAAGCTTCATAGGGCTACTACAGGGCTGAATTTCAGATATCGAATATTTTCAAGCACAGAGATAATACAATTTCAATATCGAGCTCCTCAAAGCTAGTAAAAGGTGTGTATTTTTTTTTCCGAATTGCATAAGTCTTGTTTGAAGAATCAAGTTGAATTAATTGCAAGGGCCTATTGTAGAATAGATATCAATATTGGAGTCTGAAATGGCCCCTAAAAAGAATTCAACACCCATTAAGCCTTTAGAAGGCTCTACTATTACTCATGAAGATGAAGAATGGCAACATGACATGTCAAAATTACGAGAGCAAATGCAACAAATTTCGCTCTCGCAAAGAACAACAAAAAATGAAATGGAAGTTTTGAAGAAAGGCGTGGAAACTAAGATGAATGGTTTGGAAGCTAAGATGGATGGCATGGAAGTCGGCATGGAAGCTAAGATGGATGACATGAAGAATGATCTAAAAGCATACATGGAAGGCTTGATGACGAGCTTAAAACCAGAAATGATTCCTAATGGCGGAAATATAGGAGAAGAACCTCCTGATGAGAACAAAATAAATGTTAATCATGATTCCATAAACTCGAATGTTGGCGGAAAGAACCACCATATTCCAAAAATGGATATGAGGAAGTTTGATGGAAAGGATCCGGTAACATGGATACTACAGATGGAGCAATATTTTGATCTCCATAACGTGCAAAACACGCAAAAGGTACACATTGCAACTTTACATTTAGAACAAAATACATTTGTATGGTATCAATGGCTTTGCTCCCGTAAAAAAATTGTCACTTGGTCAATTTTTACGGAGGAAATGATAGCACATTATGAGGATACAAAGAGCAACACCTTATTTACCCAATTGATAAATCTCAAACAAAAGGGTTTAGTGGGGCGGCACATTGAGGACTTCCAAAAATTGAATATAAGGGTAACTGATCTTACAGAGGAACACAGGATTGATCTCTTCCTAGGCACTTTAAAGGATAACATCCAACATGAAGTTAGCGTTTTGGAACCTGATTCATTGGAGAAGGCATTCAGGTTGGCAAGAAAAGTTGAATGTAAAATTATGGCGACAAGGAAGCCTACCACTCAATTCTATAAAGAAGGAAGTGTTGCTACGCCTATATTTCCACAACCTACAAGGTTGACACCACAACAATTGGAAGAAAAAAGAGCAAAAAGGCTTTGCTACAGTTGTGATAGCAAATACACTAAAGGTCATAAGTGTGCTGAGAAGAAATTATTTTACATAGATTGTGAAGAGGAAGAAGAAAATGAACAAGAGGAGGATATACACCAGGAACCAACCCTAGAAGAGGAAGAAATGAATCCGACCATATCGTGTAATGCACTGGCAGGAATTACCACTCCTCAAACTCTCAAGATACAAGGACAAATCAAGAAGAAAAAGGTAATAGTGTTGATTGATTCAGGTAGCACCCATAATTTTATTCATTGTAAGGTAGCCAAGGAATTAAATTGTTTCCTATACCCGGCACCAGAATGTCAAGTGATGGTTGCAAATGGAGGAACTATAAATTGCTCTGGAAAATGCCATAATATCAAGCTAACCATGGGGGAATATGTATTCACTAGTCCAATGCTTGCCATTCCTATGGGAGGTGCTGATGTTGTACTAGGAGTACAATGGTTACAATCTTTGGGGACGGTAGCTTTTAATTTTCAAGAACTTTTCTTGAAATTTTTTTCAGAAGGAAAGCAAGTCGAATTACGGGGTATTGCGGGGAAGCCAGGAAGGATAGTAAGCTCTAATGTCATGACAAAGCTTCTAAAGAAAGAACAGCGAGGCGTAATTGCACAATTATGCTCACTAGAAGTTCCAACATCAAATTCATCTATTTCTGCAGATCTCCAACAAGTCTTGGACAATCATTCCAAGGTGTTTGAAACTCCCAAAGGACTCCCACCTATTCGTGATCATGATCATGCTATTCATTTGATTCCGGGAAGTGTTCCTCCAAACATCAGGCCTTATAGATATCCTTATGTCCAAAAGAGTGAAATTGAACGTATGATTGCAGAAATGTTAGAGGCGGGTATAATTCAACCTAGTCAAAGTTATTTCTCTGCTCCTGTAGTATTGGTACAGAAGAAGGATGGATCATGGCGAATGTGTCCGGATTATAGGGAGCTCAATAAGCTCACCATTAAAGATAAATTTCCCATTCCTGTGATTGATGAATTATTGGATGAATTACATGGAGCAAATTATTTTACCAAGTTGGATCTTCGTTCGGGATATCATCAAATTAGAATGAAGACTGAAGATATTCCAAAAACAGCATTTCGAACTCATGAGGGTCATTATGAATTTTTGGTCATGCCTTTTGGCCTTACCAATGCACCTTCTACATTTCAGGGTTGATGAATTCCATTTTCAAACCCTTCCTTAGAAAATTTGTGCTAGTATTTTTTGATGATATACTAATCTACAGCAGGTCTTGGAAGGATCATGTTGAACATGTTGACAGGGTGCTCAAACTATTGCAGGGGAAACAATTATATGCAAAAAAGTCCAAATGTTTCTTTGGAGTACAAGAGGTGGAATATCTGGGTCATATTGTATCTCACGAGGGGGTTAAAGTGGACCCTAACAAAATTAAAGCCATTAAGTAATGGAAAGTTCCCACAACCATAAAGCAGTTGCGAGGATTTCTCGGGTTAACAGGGTATTATCGCAAGTTTGTTAAGAATTATGGGAGAATAGCAGCACCTCTAACAGCATTATTGAAGAAAGATGCATTTTCATGGACTCCTAAAGCAACTAAGGCCTTTGAACGTCTTAAAGAGGCAATGTGCCTAGCACTGGTCTTAGCTACACCAGACTTCACAAAAGCCTTTATTGTGGAATGTGATGCCTCAGGAAATGGAATTGGTGTGGTTTTAATGCAGGAAGGAAGACCCATTGCTTTTGAAAGTCGTCCAATCAAAGGAAATTATTTACAGAAATCTATTTATGAGAGGGAAATGTTAGCAATACTGCATGCACTAAAGAAATGGAGAACTTACCTAATGGGAAGACACTTCAAGGTAAAAACTAATCATGATAGTCTTAAACACTTTTGGAACAAAGACTATCTTCAGAAGAGCAGCAAAAATGGGTCACAAAGATGTTGGGTTATGACTTTGAAATAATCTACAAAAAAGGAAAGCTTAATGTTGTTGCAGATGCACTCTCAAGAAAGAATGAAGAGGTGGAAGCATTGCTTTGTGCCATTTCTATTATCAAACCAGATTGGATAACCGAAGCAAGAGATGAATGGAAGAAGGACAAAGATGTATGGACACTCATTCAAAAGTTGCAGCAAGATCCTAGTACATCCGATACATTTAGTTGGAAAAATGATTCCTTATGGTACAAAGATCGCTTATATCTTTGTAAGAATTCCCAACTAAAACAAAAGATTCTTCTGGAATTGCACACTTCTCCTCTAGGAGGACACTCAGGATTTTTAAAAACTTACCACGGGGTGAAGAAAGAATTTTTTTGGGATGGCCTTAAATCTGATATTCGAAAGTTTGTGGCGGAATGTTTGGTTTGCCAGCAGAATAAAGTGGAAACAATTAAGACCCCAGGACTTCTACAACCTTTATCCATTCCAAGTCAACGTTGGGAGGAGATTTCAATGGATTTTATCACAGGTTTACCTAAGTCAGAAGGAAAGAGTGTCATCATGGTGGTAGTTGATAGACTTACCAAGTATGCACACTTTTGTGCATTATCTCATCCATTTAAAGCAAGTACAGTTGCTACTACATTTATGGACAGAATTCAAAAGCTACATGGAAGCCCGAGGGTTATTGTGAGTGACAGAGATCCCATTTTTACTGGAAATTTTTGGACGGAGTTATTTTCTTGTTTGGGTACTCAATTAGCTCATAGCTCATCTTATCATCCTCAATCTGATGGTCAAACCGAGATAGTAAATAAATGTTTGGAAGGATATCTTCATTGTTTTGTATCTGATAAACAAACACAATGGGTCAAGTGGTTACCTCTCGCTGAATGGTGGTATAACACTTCCTTCCATACTGCAGCAAAAATGACCCCATTTATGGCACTTTATGAATATCATCCACCATCGATCACATCATCTTTAAGGAAAATTCGAAGGTTCAAGCAGTGGAAGATCACATCGAGCATCAGCAAGAAGTTCTCCAACTCTTAAAGGATAACCTGAATTTGGCACAAAATCGAATGAAACAACAGGCAGATCAACATCGCAGCGAGAGGAGTTTTGATGTAGGAGATTGGGTATTTTTACGGCTACAACCATATAAACAAATGTCCCTCAAGCAAGCTAAGAAGGATAATAAATTATCGCCAAAGTACTATGGTCCTTACAAGGTGTTGCGAAAGATTGGTACTATGGCATACAAATTGGAGCTTCCTGCTTCTTCGCGAGTACATCCAGTTTTCCATGTTTCATGCTTAAAGAAGGTTATAGGTGAAAATCTTCCGGTTCAAACAATATTGCCAAAACTTGATGAGGAAGGAAAAATCATATTGGAATCTAAAGCAGTCATGGAAACAAGAACTCGACAGCTACGGAATCGATCAATTTCAGAGTATCTCATCAAGTGGAAGAACTTACCCACTGAAGATTCTACATGGGAGGATGAGAATTTTATACGGAAGCACCCAGAGCTACTCAAGTGTTGAGGACAACACTTTTTTGAAGGAGAGGGGCATGTTAGGTCCCTATATCACTAGTATAGCCCCTTATTATTGTTGGTGTAAACCCCTTATTGTTATTATTGTACCCTTGTAACCCCCATTTTGTTATTATTGTGCCCTTAAATTATTATTGTTAGGTCGGCTAGGATTACATTGTGGCCCACTAGGATTACATTATGGCCCCATGGACTCCTATATATAGAAAGGAGGTTTTGTGAATTGTATCATCCAAGAATTGTTCATTTATGTAATGTATTGGAGGTTTCCCCCTCGAAGTGGCTCATTTCTAAGGCGTTTATATCTCTTTTCTTCTCTTTTTGAGTTGGTTACACAACAACTGGTGTGTTTATGTGAGACTGCACACTGGTGCATTTTTACGACCTATGTGTACCGCACAAATACCAATATGAATTAAAACAATCGGTGCATTTATATGATACTGCGCACTGGTGCGTTTCTGTAACACTGCGAATCGATGTGTTAACACGACCTATGGGCACCGCATAAATCCCAATACCAATTAGAACGTCCTGGTGCGTTGTATTAGCTACTGTGCGCCTAGTGTGGTTTTAGACCTTTACAGGCCGGTGCATGCACCTTTGACCACCTCGAGCCAACTATATAGATGACATGCATCAGTGCGTTGACACCTGAATAGTGCACCGATGAAAAAAACATTCGAAATAACCTCCAAGTGCCCAATTTTTTTAGTTTTATTGAAATTTCGTTCGAAGCTCCACCAAAACCTCCGTTATAAAAAATAGATGTTGTACCAAATGTTTTCTTTTTTTAAAATTTTGGCCAATTTTATAACACTAAAAAATTCCTTTATAACTTCTGCTAAAAACCCTTTTTCTTATAACATGAAAATAAGGAAAAAAAAAAAAAAAACATTGTTAAATCAAGTTAGGAGAACTAAAACTTTGGAAATGAAAAAAAAATAGAAAATGGAACAAACTCAAAGAAAAATGAGAAAATTGTTAACTTAAATTGAATATCATTCTATTTTGAAATGTGTTGCCAGTAAACACCAACCTAAATTAAGTATCGTTCTAGTTTAGAATGCGGTACTTTTTATATAATAATATAAGATATAGCTAAGTTGTATAACTTTTTAATTTTACTTCATTTTATAAGTTAATTATTTATAGGACTTTTTCATACTTTATGAAGAAAGTGATAAATTTGATCTTTGCTTTTCAAGATAGTCAAATGGAAAAAACCTATATATCTTATTTTCATATTAAATAATATTTCATATATTTAAAATTATCTCATAATTTAAAAATATTCTTATTAAAAATTCAAATACTTTCATCTTTTATAATTTTTACATTACAAATTAAAATATCAATGCCCTTATGAAGTATCCAACTTATTTTAGATTAACATAGCAATTTAAGATTACAAAAATCAGAAACAACAGAGAAGCTTCGTTGGCTTATGTTACCTTGCATTGGGAACCTTGTTATCATCATGAAAGTTTTCAGTAGTAGAGAGTAATGTTCACGTTCTAAATATTATTTCTGTCTTGCAATTCAACAGTGAATCGAACTTTGTTAACACACGGTCGATCGAAGCGATCCATCTGCCACACAAGGAAACAGACGACGATCCATCGCCCATGGAAGATGGAAAGGCATGGAAGATGGAGGTGAAAGTAAGGTGCTAGATGAGATTGTAACATGAAATCACAGCCCTCCCTGGGCTTATCGGACGTACAATATTTTTCCAAAATGTAATCTTGGTTAATCTTGCCTGTTGATGTGAAAATAGATAAATTCCACAAACCCGAACGCCTATGTTATCGACCCAATAAATAGAATGGAAGCCAAATTACCCAGAAAACACAAATTCAGGATTGAAACGACTGCCCTGATCAAGATTGAAAGCACAGTCCTGAACTCCCAAAAAAAATGGTACTGTTCGGTGAGGAGAATATTACAAATAAGGAAATGGATACTGTTGGTAAAGCTGAGGCTTCCAACTCAGGTAAAGCGTCATTTGAGGCACGTAAGTAATAATAGAAGAGTATGTTTATTTTAATTCTAGAAATATTTTGGAATCTGAAAGCGTAGAAATTTTGAATATTTCAGAATTTAATAGAAAGTAGCTAAATCAAACAAGTGAATGCTTTTAGTAAAAAATGTTATAATCAAATAATTTGATTTTGTGTGTCACTGCCACACTGCCATTCATACCCTCTGTGCTATTCATTCACCTTGCTGGCTAGGTGCATGACGATCTGTTATTTTGATCTTATCCAGTTTATTGGAGGATGTTCAAGTCAAAATCAATCAATCCTTGTGAGAATTAATTCTTTTTCAAGTGGAACAAAACATATATATATGAGACTTTTTGAAAAAGAAATTGGTAGATTTTTTCCGATATAAATTGTAGAAAATTGTTGGAATTAATTTCAAGTTGAACGACTAACAGAGACTTGAGGCGGCAAGGCAAAGTACGAGGGGGTCGTGGTGACCGTGAAGTGTGAACCCTATCGAAATTGCGAAAAGCGTCATCGAGCGGCCGGGGCCCATACATGTTATCCGTTTTAACAAATGGTTGCAGGGTTTAATTTTATGCCCATCCCACATGATTTAAAACAATAGTTGGTTTTAAATATTTTATTTGTTTTTTGTTTTTTTGTTTTTTTTTTTTTTTAATATATGTGATATATATATTAACAAGCCCGTGAGGCATGTATTGTAATTTTTTTTATTACACAACAGTGTATATAAAAAAGGAAAAACAATGAACGGTGAATGTACTGTGATGCGGGAAGAAAGAACGAGCGGTGCCGGCAAGCAATTTGCCATCAATGCATTTTAGAGTGGAGTCTTTGACATAAGTTATTGAAGCCATTAAAATTATTCAAGCGGTGAATTTTTAAGTTTGTGTCGATAAGATGAAATTAAACGAAGTACAGAGATATTTTGAGATATTTTGTTATATACGAAAGCAGAGAATGTTTTTATGTACGTATTTTAAAAACAAGGCAGTTTGTAATTTTTTATTACACCTGTGTGAGTGTTTTAGAAAAATACGAGCATACACAACGTGTTTATTTTTAGTGAGGCAGAGTGTTATTTTTAAATAACGAGAGATAGATTTACATTGTGTTTGTACTTGATTAAACTATTTTGTAATCCCTCTTTTGAGGAAGAATTGCCTTAACGGCCAGTTTTTTATATATGGAATATAATTTTTTTTGAGTTGAAACTCTGTCACTATAGATGAAATTGAGTGTTTCTCTATGTTAAAGGAAGACGGTTTTTTATTATTTTGGAATACGTAACATTTCAACATGGTATCGGAAGCTAGTCCGGAGCTATTTGAAGGTCAAATAAAGTGAAGGAAAGGAGTTCTTAGTTGCGGCGACTTCTCCGACGGTGTGAAAGAAATTACGACCAAAAGAATCCAAAAGGTATTTCTCTATCTGATTTTATTATTCTTGTTACGAAACGATCAGTTAATTTTAAATACGATCGAAGTGTTTTTGAAGCATAGTTAAGAGTGCGAGAATGGTGGCTCGACCTTGGTATGGGTATAGAAATATTCATCTCCCAATGTTTAATGGGAAAAATTATGACTATTTGGTCAATAACTATGGGGGCTTTATTTGTCTCCCAAGACTTATGAAAATTTGTTGAGGATGGCTTTGAAGAGCCAACGAAATGAAGCGAGGATTTATGTTTAACTCAGCGAAGAAACGGTTGAAGAGCAATAAGAAGAAAGATGCCAAGGCTCTTTTGTTCTTGTATCAAGCGAGTGCATGAGAGTGTGTTTCCGAGGATAACGGCCGGCTAACGGATCCCGAGAAGCATGGCGGGGAATCTTACCAGCCGGCCTATCAAGGTATGGAAAAGGTGAAAGTGACAAAACTTCGATTCTTCGAGGAGAGACTTTTGAGACTGCAACATGAAAAGTCGAGATACTATTGACTCATTCTTCACTCATGTGATTGGAATGGTCACACAAATAAGATCTCATGGAGAAACTCTTGAAGATAAGAGGATTGTTGAAAAACTCTTGAGAAGTTTACCCCTCAAGATTCGATGTGATTGTCACCACCATAGAAGAAGTAAAACTCACAAAGTTTTTCGAGTGGATAGACTACATGCATCATGATGACTCATGAGCAGAGATTGGGTAGGAGTGACTCATCTCTAGAACATGCCTTTAAGACCAGGATGTCTTTCATAAAGAGGAAGAGGGCAAGGCGAGAGGAAGAGGAAAGGCAGAAGCTAGAACGAGAGGTGGAAGGAACGGTCGCTTCACATTCACATGGAAGGTGCAACGGTCAAAATCACGTACGACCAGGTAGCGGCCGACAAAATGGTCGACGAGAATGCTCAAGGACAAGGTATGATAGTCAATGTCCGGTGTTACCATTGTAAAAATATGGTCATTATGCTAATGAATGTGAAAAAAACGGCAAGATATGGCAAGTAGAACTAGTGCAAATTTCACTAAGGAAAATAACGACCCAAAGTAATTTGTTTTTAGCTTGTAATATGGGTGAAGAAAAAGTGAATTTATGGTTTCTAGACTCCGGTTGTAGTAACCATATGACGGGAAACTTAGCAATGTTTTTCTATGTTAGATGAGAGTGTGCGATCCTGTGATCACACTAAGGCCCCGGTAACCAAAGTTTACGTTATGGGAAAAAGAAATGTAAATGTTTAACAATATTAGTGCAAAGAAAACCATAGCGAGATGTTTATTATGTTCGAGGAATGAAGTGTAATCTCTTAAGTATTGGACGACTTGTGCTTAAGGGTATAATGTTTTCTTTGATAATGATGTTTGTACCATCATGGATAAACCACCCGACAATCGGTGTATTCTTTGAGTGAAGATGACAAGGAACGGGATGTTCCCTCTCGAAATGAGTGGACTTGAAAAATGGTGAAGAGAAGCGACGGGTTGCATGAGACTTACCAAAGCGAACTAAAGATGATAATTGGTTATGGCACTTGAGATTTGGACATCTCAACTTTGGAGGTCTTAACTTGTTGAACGAGAAAAGGGATGGTAAAGTGGTTTACCATTGATAGAGCGGACCGGCCTTTGTGAAGGTTTTATTCTTGGGAAACAACAGAGAAAGTTTTCCTTCCCGGGGAAAAGCATAAGGGCAAAAGCACCCTTAGAGATTGTCCACTCGGATATGTGGAGTGAGTGCAAGCTCCATCACTTGCTAGTAGCCATTACGTCTTAACATTCATAGATGATTTTACAAGAAAAACTTGGGTTTACTTTTTGAAAAACAAAAGTGAAGTGTTTGAAAAATTTTGCAATTTCAAAGCACTTGTTGAGAACTAGAGTGGGCTGCATATCAAAGTCTTAAGGAGTGATAGAGGAGGTGAGTATATCTCTAGGAATTTTCTACGTTTTGTAGAGAAAATGGTATTCAAAAACGAGTTTACAACTAGATATACTCCGCGACAAAATGGAGTAGCCAGAAAGGGAAGAACCGAACCGTGGACATGGCGAGGAGTATGTTAAAGGCAAAGCACTTGCAGATGATTATTGGGCTAAGTTGTACATTGTGCAGCGTATATTTTGAACAGGTGCCCTACAAAAGCGATTATAGACAAAGTTCCCGAGAAGAGGCATGGGTGGCACAAAGCAAAGTGTCACACATGAAGGTTTTAGGATGTGTGGCTTATGCACACATTCGGATCAATAAGGAAGAAGTTGGACAAGGGGGAGAAATGTATTTTCATTGAATACGGTGAGGAATCCAAGGCCTACGAGGTTATATAACCCATCCACCAAGAAGTTTATTGTGAGAAGAGATGTTGAGTTCATTGAAGAGAGCTTGGGATGGAAGCATAGAGAAGACGGTAAATGTAAAACCTTTATTTTATCTCATGATGAGAATGATGATGAGTTGGCTGAAATACATCCCCAAACAACAACACCAACAAAGAGTAGCAGAGCACACCCTTGAAGAGAAATGACGGTGCTTCTCCAAGCACACCACAAGGAGGAAATTCCAAGTGCTTCTTCAAGCATTTGTACACCTACGAAAGAGGTAAGAAATTCAGAAGTTTGAAAGAAATTTATGAACAAGATATAGCTAATGAAGGTATCAATTCTTTGTTTGCTTTATATTGTCATATTGATAAATCTGTTCATTTCGAAGAAGCCATCAAGGATGAGAAATGGATAGAAGCTATGGATGAGGAGATTAATGCCATGAAAACAAAACTTGGGATTTGGTTGAACTCCCAAAAAAAAAGTAAAGATGTCATTGGTGTTAAATGGTGCTGCAAGACCAGAGTAATGTTGAAGGAAAAATAGAGAGACCTGAGGAGGCAAGGCTTGTGGTCAAAGGTTATAAGCATAAGCATGGGATAGATTATGAGAAACTTTTACTTTTGATTTGCGAGAATGGAAACAAGTGAAGCGATGTTGTCCATAAGCGGCACAAAACAAGTGGAAAGTTTACCAAATGGACGTGAAGTCAACATTTTTGAATGGAGTGTTAATTGAAGAGGTTTACATTGATCAACCTCTCGGTTATGAAAAAGAAAGGCCAAAGAGCACAAAGTATGCAAGTTGAAGAAAGCTCTTTATGGGGGTAGGAAGCAAGAGCCAAAGAGCGTGGGTAATAGGATAGATTCATATCTACAAAATGGTTTTGAAAAGTGTGAGGGAGAACCCACCCTCACATCAAAGAAAAAGATGGAAAAATATTGATTGTAGTTTTATATGTTGATGATGTTATTTTTATAGGTAATGATGATTGCCTTATTGAACATTTAAATCGGTCATGAAAGAAGAATTTGAAATGAATGATATGGGTTTGCTAAAATACTTCTTGGGAATAGAAGTAGAAACAGAAGATGAAAATGAGATTTTTTTTTTTATCTCACAGGCAAAGTATGTTAATGAGGTGCTTGAAAGATTTAACATGCGGGAATGCAAAGCGGCAATCACTCCCACAGTGATGGGATTAAAACTCAGCAGAGAGGACAACAACGAGGATTTTGATCCTAGTCTATACAAGAGCATAGTTGGCAGCCTCATGTATTTGACTGCAACTAGGCCGGATATAATGCATGTTGTTAGTTTAATTTCTAGATTCATGGAAAAGCCAAAAGATGCACATTGGGAGGCAGCAAAAAGAATTTTGAGGTATGTAAAAGGTACACAAAGGTCTGGTATTTTTTATACTGCCGAATGTTGATTTGGTTGGATACGCGCGGTGATTGGGCTGGAAGTGTTGATGATCGGAAGAGCACTTAGGTTATGTTTTTCATATGGGTTCGGAGCCATTTCATGGGCTTCTAAGAAACATCCCATTGTAGCATTGTCTACAACGAGAGGCGGGGAATATGTGGCTACGGCAACAACGTGTCCAAGCGAGTTTGGATGAGAAAAATGTTGAGAAGCTTATGTCAGAAACGAGTGGGACGGTGATATTTTGTGACAATAGCTCGGCTATTGCATTGTCTAAAATTCTATTTTTCATAAGAGGACAAAACACATTGACACCAGTTTCATTCATCGGGATTTAGTTAGCAATAGCGGGTGTTTTGCGGCATTGCGAGCAGGAGGATCAATTTTGCAAATATACTCACAAAGCCACTTCAGCGAAAAGCTTTGAATATTTCGAAATGCATGGGTATGCGGGAAAACCAAGCGATGGAAATTAAGGGAGTGTTGGAATTAATTTCAAGCGCTGAAAAGACGTGAGAACGGACTTGAGGTGAGTGAAGTCAGGTCGATGAGCGGACGTCGGGAAGTGTGAACCCCATCGAAGTCTTGATGTCATCGGCGTGGGGCCCATACATGTTATCCGTTTTAACAAATGGTTGCGGGGTTTAATTTTATTCCCATCGCACATGATTTAAAACAATAGTTGGTTTTAAATATTTTATATGTTATTTGTTTTTTTTTTTTTAAATATATGTGATATATATATTAAAAAGCCCGTGAGGCATGTATTGTAATTTTTTTTATTACACAGTAGTGTATATAAAAAAAAGGAAAGAAACGACAGAAACGATGAATAATATAACGATGCGGGAAGAAAAACGAGCGATGCCAACAAGCAATTTGCCATCAATGCATTTCGTGATGCGACGAAGTTATTGAAGCCATTAAGAAATTATTCAGCGGTGAATTTTTGGTTGTGTCAATGAATGACATTAAACGAGTGAGATATTTTGAGATATTTTATTATATGAAAACGGAGAATGTTTTTATATACCGAGCGACGTATTTTAAACGACGAGAGAGGCGTAATTTTTATTACACAGCAGCCCAGTGTTTTAGAAAATGCTGAGAGCATACACAACAGTGTTTATTTTTAGTGAGACAGTGTTATTTTTAAATAACGAGAGATAGATTTACCTTGCTTTGTGTTTGTGATTAAGAAACTATTTTGTAATCCCTCTTTTGAGGAAAAATTATATGACGATTTTTTTTTATATATGGAATATAATTTTTTGAGTTGAAACTACATCACTTTGTAGATGAAATTTTGAATATTTCTCTGTGTTAAGGAAGGCGATTTTATTATTTTGGAGTGTAACATTTCAACAAAAATCGGTACTAATTCATAGAAACTATAAATTTGATTGGTAAAATCTGTCTGATCGAAGTTCTTAGAACTTTTCAATGTCTTGAATTCATATATGTAGTAAAAAAAGTCTCATTAAAGACAACTACGTATATATATATGATTAATTTAACTTATGGTTTTTACGAGAATTCATTAAAAATCTGTCCAATACAATTTTCAAAAACCCGGTAGGACATTTGAATTATGAGATTAGACAATTTAAGCATTTTTTTTTTTTTTGAGTGGGATTTTGATTAAAATTAACGAGAAAAATAATAGTGAAAAAAACCATTTTCATCTATAGAATTAAACCTTTTTATTGTCATATATATTTTTAAAATATTTTTATTATTATTTATTATCATTTAAAACTACAATATTATCCATTTAAAATTCGGGAAGTTAATTATATTTTTTAATTTCAAAATTATTATTATATAATTATCTTTTTTTGCAAATTTGGTAGGACCTTTTTTTTTCTTTTTTTCTCATTTTTTAATATATTCTTCCATTTTCATGTTGCATGTTCACCGGGGAAGGGAATTGAAGAACTTGTGATGAGTGTCATCGAGCCCAGCTCATGAAATTTAACCATAGCTACCAAATTCGAGACAAATTAGAAGAAAAAATGTTGGAGTTTTAGAATGCAATCGGTGGATGTGTTTTCCCCATAACATAGAGATTTCAAATAGATGTGGAAATTAAATAACGATCACGAGACAAATGAACGGCGCAAAAACACGGGAGTGGAACAAAACCTGTTTCTATTCAACTCTCTCTCATTACAAAATGAAATTACATTCTTCTTATATCAAAATGGCGAACCACTGTAAAAGCTAATTCTAATTAATCTTGTTCAATGTGGATGGACGTTGACAAATAATCGTCCTTGGCCATCAAAAGACCCATTTCTACATTTAATCGACACCCAAGCCGTATTTACGCATACACAAAACCACGCGAAAACGCGTTCAAACATAAGGCGCGAGACTTCAATTTTTATGCAATGCGGTTCGGGTCACATCGTCACGTATAGATGGCGATTTTAAACTTTAACTTATGGCGCTATCCATTAAACATTGCGGGCTTCGATGTGCAATAGTGACGTGACACATGTTGCATGGCACCAAAATAAAAAATAAATAACCTACGGGCGGTTCACGATAAATGAAAAACCTTGTGATGTGTGAAATCGCTTGTAAATATACGCATCAAAAATAACTTATCTTGCGGGCGAGATGGTAAAAGTGAACTTTGCAATGTGCACTGCGCAGGCGACATAAAAGGTAAGGCTTATAACTTGTGAAGTACGGTGAGGATTGTGTGTCTTGCAATATCTCATTAAGCGAGAATTTTAGCTTTGGTGAAGGGCTTAAGTTTAAACAATAAAGTTTGCAATGTGCGAGACGACGATGCGTAGCGTCGGGAAGTGCGAAGTGAAAATAACAAAGGAATAGGTGGAAATACAAAAGGATTTGAAGGCTTTGCAAATGCGGTAAGGTAAGTGGTGGGTCCCCTCGATATCGTATCGGCGAGGAGATTTAAATTAACGAGAAAGGCTTATGGGTAAACTATAAAAGTTGCCGGGTTTGCACTGCGGGCAAAAAGGTAAGTCAATGCGGTAGATGGGAATAAACACGAGTTAAAAGCTCGGGTACCCTATTTACATGTTGTGTGAAAATGCCTCCGGGCTCTTGGGCTATACGATGTCCTTTTCTACAATCAAAAATTGATGAAGTGTGGGCTGCTTGCCCTTCTCATTCATACTTTGAGTGGTTGGGAGTAAATTCAAACACTCCCCTTTAATCACTACTATCACCATCACTCATTCCCCGGACATTTTCTGAGATACTCAAAACTCTTATTTGCTAATGGCTTTGTGAGAATATCGATGAACTATTCCTTTGTCATAATCTTTGTAGCTTGATCTCACCATTGTTAACCCAGTTCTCTTATAAAACGATATTTTGCATCGGTATGCTTTTTTCTCTTGTGGAAAACATAATTCTTTGAAAATTCTATTGTTGAGCTATTATCCACGATAAATTGTGGTTCCTTTGTCTTTCTCATGACCTGAATCCCTCGGCATCATTCTCATCCAAATAGCATGGCCATTTGTTATTTTTCTTTGCTACATACTATGTTTACGCTGTTGATAAAGAAATTATCGGTTGCTTTTTGGAAGCCCATGAAATAGCTCCCAATCCCAAATGAAACACATACCTAGATGTGCTCTTTCTATCATCTACACTTCTGCCTAATCATTTCGGTGTAACCAATCGACAAAATTATCGGTTGAGGAGTATAGAACATCATACTCCTTTGTTCCATTCACATACCTTAGAATTCTCTTAGGCATACTGATATTATTCTCCTTTGGTGTCTCCTTGAATCTAGAAATTAAAATTACATCATACATAATATCAGGCCACCGCACTAAAATACATTAGACTACAACTATGCTCTTATACAATGTCGGATAAGAGCATTCTTGCATAATATTCTTTGCTTAATTTTAACCCCATGACGGAGTTGGATTTACTTGATGCTTTGTTGTGTTGTATGTTAAATCTCTTTAAAACATCTGTGACATATTTTTCTTAGGAAATAAAAATTTCGTTTTCATTTTCTTTACTTCTATGCCCAAGAAGTATCTCAATAAACCCAAATCGATCATTTCAAATTCACTCTTCATGAGGCGCACTTTAAAATCGGCAATGAGAGAAACTTCATTTCCCGGTAAAAATTAAATCATCTACATATAAAAAAACAATAAGGATCTTACCATCATTTTCTTTAATGTAGAGTGTGGGTTCACCATCACACTTTTCAAACCCATTTTATGTCGGTAAGCATCAGTTGCATTTATGCCATGCTCTTGTAGTGCTTGCTTGACCCATAAGAGGCTTTCTTCAACTTGCACACTTTGTGCTCTTTCCCTTCTATTTCATAGCTTGGAGGTTGTTCAAAAAATACCTCCTCTTTCAACATTCAATTTAGGAATGCTAACTTCACATCCATTTGGTAGACTTTCCACTTTGTTGTGCTGCAATGAACAACAGCATGCCGCACTTGTTTCCATCCTTGCAGTGGTGCAAGGTTTTCTTCATAATCTCTTCCTTGTTTACCTTGTAGCCTTTGACAACAAGTCTTGGCCTATGTCTTCCTATTTTTCCTTCGGGATTTCTCTTGGTCTTATAGACCCATTTTACTCAATGACTTTTTTACCTTATGGGAGGTCCATGACTCCCATGTATCATTATTTTCTATCGAACCAATCTCTTCATTCATTGCTTCAATCCATTTTCTTCTTTCACGCATCTTAAAAATGAATTGGGTCATAAACATGACAAAACAAAGCGAGATAAAGAGTTCGGGACATTATTATTATCAACTTCTTGCTCATAAATTTCACTCAAATTTCTGAATCTTGTTCTTCTTGGTGTGCACAGGTTCCACTTGACCTCGAGGGAGTTTCTAATCTACAGCGTGGTGTGCTTGGAGAAGCACTTCCTCGATTTCTCAAGGTTGTTTTGTTTCGACTTGTGGTGTGGTTTGTTGTGCTTGTGTAGGTGGAGGAGGAACCACCGTGGAGGAATTATTTGATGTTCTACATTCCTCTTGCTCTTCGTGAGACACACATGTCTTCACATTCATGTTTTCTCTAAGTGTGCGTTAGGAGCTAATCGTATAGTGATATTTTGTAGAACTCAATCACTATACATCGAAGGGGAAGTCGGGAGAGAGAGAGAGAAATATAAGGTAGAACAAAGTGTTAAAGGACTAGACCATGAGGAGGCGAGACTTCTGGTGCGAAGTCTCTTTTATGAGTGATTACTTGTGCTATAGAGCGAGTGGAGACATACCTATACTGCTTGAGAAAAGTGCAAAGAATAATGCGATCCGATAAACAAGGGACTAAACAATATAGGACATTACGCATAAACATGAGCCGGTAAAAACATGATAATAGAATACATACATACTATGCACAGGACTTGACCGGGGTCTTATACAATAATATACGAGTACATGAGATACAAATACAACCCAAATTCCACATAAGCAGGGAAGAGCTACGAAAATATGATTGATATATGCAAACAGAAGGTGTTGCAAGCGACTAAGGCGACATCATCAAATCTATGGAGTTGCATCAAAGGTTGTAATGAAAGAGGTCATCTAGGAATGTGGGGGTCTAGTGTAGGGCCACCCCTCATGATGGTTAAAACATATCACACACACCAGGAATCATTGATATCATCTTCTGCTGTCATTGAACCATCAAGTATATAGATCTCGATCATCTTTGAAAGGAGTTGGAGCTGAGAAAAAATCAAGTTAAAGGGAAATAAAGTCCCTTTGCACAGTCCAGAGGCCATAGGAAGCAAAAATCAAGTGGAACGAGGTATACTTCCCTCTAGACCTATCTTTTGGAATGAATGATTTGATGTCCAACGAGGAAGGAAATCCCGCCATAAGTGAGGCAATGAGGAAATCCTTAACTAAGGCACGAGAGAAAATAGTAGAAGTGGTGACATGCCGGCACCATGGATGATGATGAAATGGGGGAGCCCGAGTAGCGAAGGACAACTTCCCTTTTTAGAGCATAAAGGGCATGGATGACTGTGAGTGAATGACACAATATCATGGGGATAGGGGACGGTAGGATTGAAGGCCATAATGTGCGACATGAGAGAAGAACCAAACGATGAAGGATGGAGGACTATGGCGGGATACAAGGGGACTCGAGATAGACTACATGGATGCGATGATGACTCAACTCGGATGCTCTAAACAAGGGTGACTCGATGATGCGCACGAGAGAAAAGGTCCAATGGGGACCATAAAAACATGTTTATGATGGTTACGCTACTTGAAAATTGGCGTGAGCATGGACAAGTATGAAGGCGGTGGTGCCCCAAGTACAATTGTTGCAAGTGAAGAAATTCGATTTTGAGGAGTGATAGAAGTGACCCTTCTTGGACAAAATGTGTCCTAGTAAGTATAAATCATGAAAAACTAACATATACCCATTTTGGGGGCTCGGTGAGAGATTTCCAACGATAGATGGTTTCAAGGCAGGCTATGGTTTGTTCGCGACGAGGTGAAAGAAAAATCAGGGGTTTCTCTTTTAATAAGGCATTTTCCCTCCAAATTCCACTTATTTGCAAAAGTGTGGCGAAGTGGTGAATGTAGAGAGGAGAGAAGGCCCTAAATCTTGTGGCAATCGTAGCGGACAAACCGACCATTGGAATCGGGAATCCGAAGTGAGTTGCAAGTGGTGCCTAACCCTACTTTTTTCAATTAAGGGGATCCATTTCCAATTTAGGTACTCGAGCTCATGAGCAGGCCGGTCGCACTTTTTGGGGTCGATACACGGCACAGGTAGTAGATGCGGAAGAAAGCGCGACTGTCCACTTGAAATGACACGAAAAGTGAAACTTGTCGGAGAAAGGGGGGTTTCGGTGTTGTTTTTGGCTGATATTTGGGATTTTTATGGTTGAGGGCATAGGTGCCCCAGCATGTTATGGTCATGCCAAAATGTATTTAGAAAGGGGGAATCTAAACACATTTTTATGATGTGGTGCGCCATTTTTCTTTATGGTTATGTAGTTCGATAAAGAGAATGGAGGATTGCCAATCTCTTCAGTCATATATGAAGAAAATGGACTTAAATTTCTAGGTTGGTATACAATGTGTTTACTATCCAAAGAGAGGATTTGAGATAATTAGCTCGTACTCTGCTAGAAAACCTGGTGGTCAACAACAATGTCTAGGGAATTTGGGTTCTTTGATGTAAGATGAAGGAATGATAGGGGTATCATTCCTAAGTGATATGAAGTGATATGGGACTCTAGAGGTTCTTCTAAATGGGGAAGAATAATGGTACTATGGTCGACACGACTAGATACACTAGGAGAGTTGTGGAGAATTTCTTATCCTGGACTACGAAATATGGGTGCCCCCTTACCCAGACATTAGGTGTCAATGTAATGGCCACAAGGTATATGTGGTTCGAATGCATGGGTTCGATGTAATGGGGATAGATAAAGTCACAGTGGTGACTACTTCCATAATGTTGTCATCGTAATAGAAGATGGGGTGTGGAAGAAAAAAATCCACTGAAAGCGACGAAGCTACCTAACTCATCATCATGAGAAGAAAGGTTCACATACGCATCATCATAGAGAGGAGTGTTGAAGAACAAGTAGATGAAGGATCCATTGATGTTGAGCCAGTGATCGCTAAAGGAGGTCGAGCGAAAACGAAGGGAAGTCTTGTTAAACTCTTGTAGTTAAGGCGAGAGGAGTGAATCGGTTTAACACATTCATGGACTTTTAAAACTTTTCCTTTAAAACTTATTTTACTTTATTAACACCTTCATTTCATGATCAACATAATGTGTGACGATATTTATTTATGACGACAATTAATAAGCATATTAGATAATGTACTGAGGTCTTAATATGTTAGAAAGCAAATGTTAGCGAGAATAGATATATCATATCAACACATAGACACCGAGATATACGTGGAAACCCATAAAGGAGAGAAAAACCACATCTTATTATTGTTGTGATGCAAAGGCAAGCTCCAACTCCCTCTCACCAGCGATTTTAGGGCACCAACCTACGGGGGCTCCAACCTCAATTACGCAAGCTACAACTTGCAAAAGGAGCTCCAATTCCCATCTATTTTCTACGGGCACCAACTCGGGAGGCTCCTACCTCGATCGGCTACAGGCGACATTTTATCAAGATACAACAGTGTGGAAGCACCAACTCCCATCTATTTTCTACGAGCACCAACCTACGGAGGCTCCTACCTCGATCGGCTACAGCGGCATCTATCCAAGCTACAACTTGATAGGGAAGCTCCAACTTCCTTACTCTTTCAAAAGAAAAAAACTTGCTGATTTACCTTGGATATCAACTCCTATTAAACACCTTCTTCTCCTGTTGTTAATCAACTCTTATATAGGACTGCATCATCTCTGCTCGGCCCTTCTTCTTCTTTGCTCGGCTCCCTCCTTATTCACATTCTTCTTGCGGCTTGCTTTATTCTCTTCAACTCTCTTTAGTCTCTTTACCATCTCTCTTCTTCTCTCTCACTCCTTTTCGTCAACTCCTCCCCTTAGATATTACTGTTTTATACAAAAACGACTTCATGGCTATTTGTATTCCAGGAATTCGAAATGGACGGCCATGTCTCTTTGCCTTCTGCCTTCTCATCCCTTTTCAGCTCACTCAGAAAAATGTAAGCGTAGGTGCTTATTTTAATATGACCAGTGGGATATTTGCTCTCTCTTACGGAGACTTGCCAATGCATCACAACAATATAAATTTAAATAAAACATTTACATTCAAATTTAAATGAGAACTCCGGCCCTCCTCATTTTGTCTCTTGGCTTATTTTGCATCTTGTCTTTTTCTACTGCTATCAGTGTTGTTATATATCTTGGTTCATCTCTGTATTTATTTATCATTCACTTTGGACTTGTGTGCATTACCATTTTGTTCTTGGGCGACACCAGCATCAACATTCTACTGTTCATACATGAGTTTAAGCATAATTGTTTGAAGTTCACATTACGGTTTCGGTTCAATTTTCTTTTGTTCCATATTTACTGCTTCTTGTCTCTAGTTCTTTTGTTCTGCGCATGCTCTTATAATAAACCCAATCTTCGGGCTTTTGTAATAAACCCAATATTATTACATATATGTTTCGATTTTCTTTATCGTCTTTGTAACATATCAATGTATATAAAAAATCTTGAACTATATCCAAACCTTTGGATATAATAACCATTCCTTTCAAATTCCACGGGGGTTGATGACTAACTCTTGAACCGATATACAAGGCCTCCGGAATTACGGACTCATGCGCCTTATCATATATATATATATATATATATACCAATCATATATCACGAGCGCTCGTATTATACCATTCCTTAATTCCGAGGGTAGCGACTCGGGCGGATGAGAAGGAGACCTCGGAATAAATTACACATATCTCCAACTTATATATTATCACAGCGTTAACGAGAGTTCCGCGGGAGTAGGACTCGGGCGATAGCGGAGGAGACCCCACCGGAATAAATGACGTCATCCTCGATTTGGGCCCATGCTTTACATACTCCATTATATATATCCCAAGCTTAACGGAACTCAATAGTTTATATATATATTTCCTTCCCGGGCCCACCATACAATTAAACAAATGCATACGCAGATTAGATGTCGGACCACGGATCGACGGTTTATATGCATTCGCTAAGCGTCTTGGTACGATTTATAACGTGCGGGCGCGATTTTGCTTCGGGGTCTTTCAATACGCCTGTGCCACGTCTTTGTTTGATCAATGGAATCGACTGCTCGTCCCAGCAATACGCACAACGTACCAAAGTGGTGCGGAATGGGGAAATCTTATTTTGTAAAACATTTTGTGAGTTTAGTTTAGAATTCGAGTTTCCGTCTCCCCACTCATGGTTCCAGTTTCCTCTAGGTTTTTGCGCTCGGGTTCCGTCCTCCATGGTTCAATTATACATATATATATATAACATTTCATCGTATTTCAATGATATATATATATATATATATATATTCGCCTTCGATGTGAATTTCGCTATACGCAATTTCAGTTATATATATATATATATATATATATATTTCCAACTTTGGATTTCGACTATATGTATATATATAAAACACTCAAAATATTCTCATGTGTAACGCTTAGTTACTGTCTCCCTTTATATTCTGCAATAACGGCTTACATCCTGCGCCTGCATACCTCGCCTCTGCATTTATTCTTGTGATAATGGCAACTGCGGATGGGTGCCTACGGTATATTACGTTTCCTGCACGAGATAGGTGCCTCTGTTATATTCGTTGCTTCATGTTGCTCCTTTGCCATCAATGTTGTTTGCTCTGTCGCTGCGCCTCTGTGTGTTACACTTTTGCTTTGTCTCCTTTATATTTGCTTCCATATCTGCTTGTATCCTTTCTTGTCTCCTTTGCCTATCTCTACTATCTTTTGTTTCTATCTCTTCTTCTTGTCTAATGTTTGCTCCTTACTTCTTCAAATGGTCTGTCTCTTGCTTCTCTTTTCTTCTTTTCTGCTTCTTCTTTTCTTTGCCTTACGCTGCCTAGAGCTTCTTGCCCTCTTGCCTTTGTCTCTTCACCTCAGTTCCTTATCTATCTTGCTTCTTTTATTGCATTGCACCACCTCTTCTTATGCTTTCTACTGCTCCTTGGCTTGATGTTTCAAGTGCTCCCTCCTTTGTCATCTCCTTTGCCTTATTGTTGGTTCGGGTGCTGCTCCTTTGTGCTCCTTTGCCATCAATGACAACATTTCCAACGGTCTCCCCTTTGGCATTGATGGCAACACCTCCACCAATAATCCTGTGCTTCTTTTGCTTTCCTTTTAGAAGCCCCTTTTTGTTTTCCTCCCCTTTGACATCAATGGCAAGGGTTGTTCATTCCTAGTTTTCTTTACCGCATTTCCTCTCTCTAAATTATGTTTAGGCCCTCTTCTGTGACTTTGTAACATGGTGCTCCAAACGATGTACAAGACTTGTTGAAAGAACACTTTTGAGATTATTTGAACTTGTATATACATATTAGTGATATCATTTCAAAGCATAGACTTCTTGCACTTGTATAGAGAGTAGGTGATGACAACCATATATAATCGAGACTTGTATAATGCTTATTTGAATTATTGGATCGAGACTTAAGGTTGTGAATGCTCCATGTGACATATAAATCTTGCTTGGGTATATTATAATCTTCATTTGAAATCCATGCTCTTTGAGAAATTGTAGTTGGGTATGTCTTTGCAATGCTCATGCAACGTGTAGTATTTGTTCATTTGTCATGAAGCTAATATGTCTTTTATAGGCTGCTTTGTTCACTTTCCTTGCTGTTGGTGATGATTTGAGCTAGGATGTTGATAATAATCTTGCATTAAATAGCTACAGATCCTTATTCTTGATATGAATCAACCAAATTGTTCACAGAAATCAATTCCCTTTCTGCTTCTGTGTACTTTCACAACAAAACCTTGAGGCTAGATACATTCAATTTATTGTTTAGACTTACTTATCAACCAAGCACTTTTATTTATGACATAAGGGGTTATGTATATCGATGATCAATCTCTTTTCAATGTGAAGAGATGTTGGCAAATCCTTTATATTTGAAGTATGTTCGTGATAAATCAATAACGAATTTTGAGCATTTGTCCACCAACTCATCCTTCATACTTTCGATATTTTAATTGTTCCATCATGATGATCTTTCACACGAATATATTCGGGTTGTTTACTTGATATTTTTAGCCAATAGGTTCCACCGGTTTGTGAACAATCTTCAAAAGGAGGTCTTGAAGATATATGTACTAACCCGGGAGGGCATGCAATTATATATATAGAAGACAGAATCTTTAGCTTCAATGCATAATATATTTCTTCAAATGTAAACCTAACGCTGATCCTTTAGCACTACTGGCGACCTTTTCATCCTGAGATACGGAACAATCTTTGGGAATACTACTTTGATGCACTTTTACCATAATCCTTTGATCCCGAGGACCTATACCATCTTTCTTTGCTCTGCGGTAATGCTTGGTAATATGTTGATAAGCATGCTACTTGTACTTAATCATCAATAGATATTATTTTGATAAACCATGCTTTGAGATTTCACTTTTAGCTTGCACATTTATCCTTAAATAAGACATCCTTCATAAATTCTACTATAGAGCTTTCAGTTTATTTCACACTGTGATTATCGATATCTGAGAATTTATCGTGACATGTTTAGCCATTTGGCAATGCCATTCTATTCAAAGGAATGCCACTTGCATTTTGTTTTCTAGAATTTGCTCCGAATCATTGTTGCTTTTCATACAATTCAAAAGTTTGTTTTAACATAATGAACTTCGGAAGACATCTTCAATTTATTTTCTTGGAATCTTCATGGGCACATCACTCGAGGTTTTTTTTTTCCTTTCTTATTGCATTTCTTCAAGGGGACTTTTCATAGATGAAATATGTAATGATATAATGATGATAGGATCTTCTCTTATTCCTCCTTCTTAAAGTGGTTCACTTGTTCATTGCAGGTATGATGCATTCTCTTTAGTTCTACCCATTAGAGAAATTGTCTGTGCATTCACGATCTTATAAATTTATCCTCATTTCAAGGAGCTCTTCTTAGACTACTTTCATGGGGACTTTTTATGGCTTGCTCTCCCCCTGGGATGTTGCTTCATATTTATCCTTTGATTAGATATTTTCTTTTTCTTCCTAGAGCAGCTCCCCCACTGAGACTATGATTTTTACATTATGTTATTGAGATGATAGGCTCCCCCCTTTCTCTTTCTTTCCATACTTTGTGAGGTTCTTCATAAATATACGCACTCCTTTCCGATTCATAATTTTGTTTGATTGGATTGGTTCATCATCTGTCACAGGTTCTTTAATATATGGGCGGTTCTGATCCTTTGCTTTGTGGCCAAGCTTGAGGCATATATAACATCTTGTAAGTATATCGAGGCTGATGCATAATATTTCATTCCCCCTTTTTTAACACAATTTACAATCATATATTTATGTCCAAATTCATTGCATGCATAACGGTAGCCATGGAAATGATTTGTGTACACAGCGGAAGGTGTCCTTGCCATTTGCTTGCTTGAGGTAGCCTTCTCATTTGCATCTTTTCTTTGTTAATCATTGATTCTCTTTTGTGTGTCTTCTCGATGTCTTTCATCATGTCCTGGTTTGTGGCGGGGAGAAACAAGTGATATTTTTCATAGGAGGAAAGAACCTCCTTTGACATCTTCCAAATTTATTCAATTCATCTTCAAGAGCATATTATGAGCCTTTAGCAAGCTGATTGTTTCATCTTCTCATTCTTATTTGTTTCTTCACAACTCCACGTTCCTATTTGGTTTACCCATACGGAGGGAATTTGTTTGGGCTGCTTCATTGTTCTTTTCTGACTTTTACAAGAATGATTTTCTTGTTATCTTCATCATGGACTTTTGGTTTCACCTTCATATCCTATCCTAGGCCTTTATGAGAGGTGACCTTTGAGCCTTTAGAATGCTGGTCTAACTATCTAGAGCCTTTCATTAGAGGTGTATTCATTAATAGTTCTCTTTGGGCCTTTTCTAAGTTCTTTCTTAGGCTCACTACTTCTTCTTCCAATTTTCACATTCAAGACTTTTCTCTCTCATTTTTTGTAAGCGAGTGTCTTCTACTTTCTTTTCCTCCTCAAGGCTGTGTCTTTAGACCAATAATTTCTTTCTATCTTCATATTCTCTCTCATCACATATTTGCCCTCTTGTCTTAAGGTCTTTGTTTTCCTTCTTCAATATTTCTATTTCGATCAAAAGCGGTGTCAAGTTTGACTTTTTCTTGACTATAATTTCTTCATGGTTCTTATCTCCATTCACCTTGGTAGGTACCTCATTTGATTGACTATTTTCCTGTTGACATGAATTTTCTTCTTCTTGATTCTCTTCTCCTTCTTGTGATGCAATCCTCGGTGTCTACTCCATGGATGAAATACGATGCATCCCCAGATTTCTTTTGCGAGATTCTAGATCCATTATCAACTCAAGGTCCTTGTTATGAAGGTATCATATATCACACATTTTGCCTTGGCATTCCTTTATTGTTCTTTCACGGAAGTAGGGAGAGTATGTGCAATAACCATCACATACAAGCTTCCATACTTCGAGGTTCATAAGCCAATAATCACATTTTTAACCTTATCTCTCCATTCGGAAAGTTTTTTGTATTTAACAGAGATACATTTTGATAGTCCATGACTTAACAGGATCTCCTTCAAGCTATTAAGCTTACACCAAAGGAACCCGACTTTGATACCAATTGTTAAACTCTTAGTTAAGTTGAGAGGGGGAGTGAATGGGTTGCTTGTTCAATGGACTTTTAAAACTTTTCCTTTAAAACTTATTTTACTTTATTAACACCTTCATTTCATGATCAACATAATGTATGAGCAATCTTTATTTATGAGCAGCAACTAATAAGTTGATTAGATAATGTACCAGCAGTCTTAATATGTTAGCAGCAAGTATTAGCAAAATAGATATATCATATCAACACATAGACACCAGATATACGTGGAAACCCGGACATATTATTGTTGTGATGCAAAAGGCAAGCTCAACTCCCTCTCCCTGCCCAGTTTCTCAGGCCTGCTTCTCAGGCTCCAGCCTCAATTCGCAACTAAAACTTGCAAGGCTCCAATTCCATCTATTTACTGCAGTACCAATGTACGGGAAGCCTACCTCGATCATTAGTGACATTTTATCAAGCTACAACTTGATGTGGAAGCACCAACTCCCATCTATTTTCTGCAGGCACCAACCTAGAGGAGGCTCCTACCTCGGTCAGCTACAACTGACATCTATCAAGCTAAAACTTGATAGGGAAGCTCCAACTTCCTTACTCTTTCAAAAGAAAAACACTTGCTGATTTACCTTGGATATCAGCTCTGTTCTTTACCTTCTTCTCTGTTGTTCATCAACTCTTATATCAGACCGCATCATCTCTGCTCATCATAACCTTATGCACTCCAAATATCCTTATTACATTCTTCTTAGCTTGTTATTCTATTCAAAAAGTGTTAATTCTGCTGTATCTCTACACTTCTCTTCCAATGTCTTATCGACTCCTCCCCTTGAATGCATCATGACCATTTTATGCAAAGCAATCTTCACCAGCTGTTGTATTCCAGAATTGAAATGGACAGTCATGTCTCTTTTGCCTTGCCTTCTCATATCTTTTAGCTCACTGGAAAATGCTTGTAGGTGCTTATTTTTAATATAATGATGGATATTTTCACCTCTCTTACAGAACACAATGCATCACAAACAATAAAAATTTAAATAAAACATTTACATTCAAATTTAAATGAGAACTCCAGTTCACTCGTTTTGTCTCTTGGCTTGCTGCGCATCTGTCTTTTCTACTGTTGTCGAGTGGCTGTTATATATCTTGGTTCATCTCTGTATTTATTTATCTATTCACTAGACTTGTGTGCATTACCATTTCTGTTCTCGGGCGACCTGTCAACATTCTCTGTTCATACATGAGTTTAAGCATAATTGTTTGAAGTTCACATTACAATTTCAGTTCAATTTTCTTTTGTTCCATATTTCTGCTGCCGTCTCTAGTTCTTTTGTTCCCGCATGCTCTTGTAATAAACCCAATCTTCAGGCTTTTGTAATAAACCCAATATTATTACATATATGTTTCTATTTTCTTTATGCGTACTGTACCATATCAATGTATATAAAAAATCTTGAACTATATCCAAACCTTTGGATATATTAACCATTCCTTTCAAATTCCTGAGGTTGTTAACTCTTGAACACACAGATATATAGGCCTCCGAATTAGATATGTATATCATATATATATATATATATATATATATATATATATATATATATATACCAATCATATCACAGCGCTCGTATTATACCATTCCTTAATTCTGCGGGGGTAGCAGACTCGGGTGGATAAGGGAAGGAGACCCCCTCGGAATAGATTACACATATCTCCAACTTATATATTATCACAACATTAACAGAGTTCCGCAGGGGTAGTAGACTCGGGCCGATAGCGGAGGGATACCCCCTCGGAATAAATGACGTCATCCTCAGGTGGGCCCATGCTTTACATACTCCATTATATATATATCTAGGCATTAACAGAACTCAATAGTTTATATATATATTTCCGCCCCGAGCCCACCATACAATTAAACGAATGCATACACCGTTAGATGTCGGCCCACCAGATCGACGGTTTATATGCATTCCGCTAAGCGTCTTGGTACGATTTATAACGTGCGAAGGCGCAGTTTAACCGGGGTCTTTCAATACTGCCTATGCCACGTGATGTTTGATCAATGGAATCGCTGCTCGTCCCAGCAATACCGCCTGCGTACCAAAAGCGGTGCGGAATGAGGAAATCTTATTTTGTAAAACCGCTGTGAGTATAGTTTCCGGTCAGGTTTCCGTCTCCCCACTCATGGTTCCAGTTTCCTCCAGGTTTCTGCGCTCGGGTTCCGCCCTCCATGATTCAATTATACATATATATATAACATTTCATCGTATTTCAATGATATATATATATATATATATATATTCACCTCCGATGCGAAGTTTCGCTATCTGCAATTTCAGTTATATATATATATATATTTCAACTTTGGTTCGACTATATGTATATATATAAAACACTCAAAATATTCTCATGTGTAATGCTTGGTTCTGTCTCCTTTATATTCTCTGCAATAACAGCTTCTGTCACTCTGCCTCTGCCTCTGCCTCTGCGGCTGTTACTGTGATAACGGCACTGCCAGATAGGTGCCTCTGTTATATTCGTTTCCTCTGCCAGATAGGTGCCTCTGTTATATTCGTTGCTTCAACGCTGCCTCCTTTGCCATCAATGTTGCTGCTCCTGTCGCTCTGCCTTTGTATTCGACTGTTACACTTTTAGCCTGTCTCCTTTATATTTGCTTCCACTACCTCTGCCTGTCTCCTTTGCTGTCTTCTTTGCCTGTCTCTACTATCTTTTTGTTTCTATCTCTTCTTCTTGTCTAATGTTGCTCCTTACTTCTTCAAATGGTCCTGTCTCTGCTTTTCTTTGCTGCCCTGCTTCTTCTTTTTGCTGCTTCTACTACTCGACTTCTACCTCTTCCTTTGTCTGCTGCCTCAGTTCCTTATCTATCTTGCTTCTTTTGCTGCATTGCTACCTCTTCTTATGCTTTATCTGCTCCTTGGCTGATGTTTCAAGTGCTCCTCCTTTGTCATCTCCTTTGCCTTATTGTTGGTTCAGGTGCTGCTCCTTTGTGCTCCTTTGCCATCAATGACAACATTTCCAACAAGTCTCAGAGGGATTTTCCACCGAGGGTCTCATGAATGATGATAGGTAGAAGATGGTGGCCGTAGGCTTCATCATCTCGACATCATGAGGGGGAATGTCAATGGGAGAAGGTAAATCTTGAAGCTGGCTCGAAGCATACTACACAAGAACAGGAGAGGCGGACTAGTTGTGTTCAATATCATACTCCCGAACTACCTCCAAAGAGGCGTGGTAATGCGTGAGGCAGGGACAGTGGTGGGAATAATGGCCATGGAGATCACACAAAGCACAGGGTTGGTTGGTGTGAATATTCTTAGGGTTATTCGCTGCAATTGAGGAAGAAACAGAGGCTTCACGGACCGTAGACTCAGGGAATGCAACATTAACCATGGGCTCGATACAGGGCGGCTTAGGACATGTATGGGTAGGATGACCGATGACATCACACAAAGTACAAGGTTTTGGAGGTGAAGGAGGAGCAGGGTCAGTCGGGGTAACCTTGTCTTTTGATGCCCTCTTGCGAGCTTTGCCCTTCTTACCCAAAGTTTTCACAATAGGAGAGGGTTCCTGTTGAGGTGGCGGAGGCACTGTAGCAGCGGGAGAAGTCATGGGGATCGGTTGAACCAGGGTCAAAGCAAGATAAGGTTTGGGTTGACCAGGCAGGGTAGCGGCTGGGGGATTGAGGTATCAGATGGGAATCCCTAGGGTCAAATTAGGAAGAGATAGGGTGGCCATGACAGGTACCGAGTACACTCTAGGAGGGGGAGCTAGGAATGGTATCTGACCGGAGGGGCAATGGCCAGGCGGGACGGCTCCAAGATGGTTAAGGCTTGGAGGAACCATTCCAGGAGGGTAAAGAGGCTCATGGATACCAGGTGTAGGTGAAGGTCCAGAAGGAGGAGGTTCAAAAGCCTGAATCGAAGGGCTAGAAGTAGGCTGCGAAGGGCGAGGTTGCTGACTAGCCGAAGCGGGTTGCTTGAGGGAAGCCTGAGACGATTGTATCATGCGAACATTCGATGATCTGGGATTAGAGACAGGAGGAGGAAGACTAGGGAATGTACCAAGCAAAGAGGAGCCTTTGTAGACTCTGGGTGAGACACTGGTTAAAGGATCAACGGTTTTCTTATTGGCCATCGAAGAAATGATGGACTCAGGGGAGGTCTGAGACTTTGGTTCGTAATATTTCAACTGGTCAATGGTGACTATATTTCCATTATGGGGAAAGGATATCTTTTGGTGAACCATAGATGGTACAGTAGAAATCGCATAGGTGTAGCTACAACCCAATATAATGTTGTAATATAAGGGGGCGTCAATGACTTCTATGTCAACGCAAACAGTCTTGCCCGCAAGAGTAATAGTACTATTGTGGAATAGGCCAATGGGCTGGGAGGCATGGCCATCCCACGCTTGAAGAGTGATCATGGAAGGAGACAACTCAGGCGATCCGAGTTACTTCAAAATCGAAGTAGACATCACACAAGTGGATTCCCCCTCATCAATGATACACCGAGAAACGTTGGCGTTCCAGACCTTGACTGGGATTTGGAAGGCGGCGGAAGCAGGAAGAGGAGGATGTTCTGACTGGTCAGCATAGAAGATGACCAATCGATCATCTGAAGGATCTACAATGCCCATGGCAGATAGTAGTGTTTTTCGTTGTGAAGGGCACGACTAGAGGAGTTCCAGCATTGAGATGGCAGCAGAAGATTGCATCAAATCATCTGCTATACTATACGAATGGGAAGATTTTCCAAAGGCAGTGTTTTGGCGTAATGGTCCCTTAGGGATCTTGGTATGAACCTCTGCCTTAGGTTTCGAAAGAGGCTTTGTAGAACCTAAAGAAGGGGGCTCAGGGGACGATGTAGCGAGAGGCTTGTTGTACTAACGGGATTGAGTCTGAAGGTTGAGGTCTACAATTATAGGTTGGTCAGAATTCATGATGATAATATGGTAATTGGAGTTACCAGATGGAGGAGGTTGAGTGGCTGCCTGACGTTCAGGTGGTTGGATAGCCACGAATCCTTGCTGAGGGAAAGGATTAGTAAACACAGTCGGCTTACTAGGCACAACATTGGGAGGGATGGAAGGGGAGGGTTGTTTTCCTCGCAATGTTGCTTGATACTCAACAATAAGAACAAGGCTTGTTCATGCGAACAAGGTTGTCTTGCTTGGGCTGAGTGCCCTGTTGCTGGTTAGTGTTAGAAAATTATATATTACAGAGCAATAAAACACATAAAATATGTGGAAAACATGAGCACACAAAACACATAAAACCAGAGAGACACAAATATACGTGGTTCACCCATTTTGGGCTACGTCCACCCCGAACAGCTAGTCCTTCCTTTCTATTATCAAACAAAATGAAGAGACACAACCTACAACAGATCCACTGTAATATCCTCTGTTCTCTCTCATAGTCTCCCTATCTATTTCTCACTCTAAGAATACACATAAATTACACAGCTGCAATACAATACCCTCATACAAGCGAGGGGTTGCCTTCTAGGGCAAAAGACCCTAAAATAAACATAACTTCTACCGTCAGATCATCCACCTAATGAACAGCCCAGATTGACTGAAGTTACTATACTTTTACAAGGAAATTTTACATCTATTTTGAGCTTCGGGGGCGCTGCCCCCGAAACCCCCTCCGGGGAACTGTCGGCCCTCGGACTCCCCAGCTAGGGGGTCAGCCCTACTAGACCCCACGGGGGGAACAAGTTCCCCTTGCACCCCCTCGCTGCAGGGGTGTACAGTTTCCTTGGGGTATACATCTGGCTAAAACAAGGATCTCTGAATCAGGATGAAAATCAGGCTCCACACCCAACAATCTCCCACTTGGAGACTGATTGTAGTAACTCCATCGCTACTTCATTTGCTAGAAAATGACTCCTCTTTGGACCTAGCTGTTTCTGATGTCCATATTCATCCTTGAAGACCAATTGAAACTGAGCATAATCTCAGTTTCTCCCTGATTACAAATTTTTTTAGCATATCTGCAGGATTTTGTCTAGTGTGTATCTTTTCCAGCTTCAACTGTCCATCTTCTAATACTAACCGTATGAAATGGTACTTGAGTTTTATGTGTTTAGTCCTAGAATGAAATTTTGAGTTCTTTTCAAGGTGAATGGCACTTTGGCTATCACTGTATAATGTGCCCATATCATGCTTCTTAACCAATTCATCCATAAACCTTTGCAACCAAATCATTTCCTTTCTAGCCTCTGTAGCAGCAACATCCTCTGCTTCTGTTGTTGAAAGTGAAACAACACTTTGGATTTTTGAAACCCAACTAACAGTTGTTCAACCTTTAGTAAATACATATCCTATAGTGATCCTCCTATTATCTCTATCACCTGCCATATCTACATCAACATATACCTGTAGAGCAATGTTTGAATCACCAAAGCATAATGCTTGATTTGTGGTACCTCTCAAATATTTGAGAATCCACTTCACTGCCATCCAATTTTCTTTTCCTGGATTGTTCACGTACTTGCTTACAACTCCCACTACATGTGAAATATCAGACCTTGTGCAAACCATTGCATACATTAAGCTTCCAGCTGCTGATGCATATGGAAATTTACACATATAGTCCATTTCTTCTTGGGTCTTGGGGAATATCTCCTTACTAATTTTGAAATGGCTAGCAAAAGGCGTACTAACTGGTTTTTCATTCTAGATATTAAATCTTTTCAACACCTTTTGTATGTACTCATTCTGAGACATTGTTAATTTGCGATTTTTCATGTCTCTAGTTATTCTCATACCAAGGATTTGTTTTACAACTCCCAAATCCTTCATTACAAATGAATTTTCCAATTTTATTTTGAGCACATTTATTTCCTGCATGTTAGACCCTGAAACAAGCATCTCATCTACATACAATAACAATATAATATAGTTGCCATCATTTTGCTTTTTCAGATAAAGACAATGATTAGAGTGACATCTAGTATAACCTTGTTCAGGCATAAACCTATCAAATTTTAGATACCACTGCCTTGGAGCCTATTTTGAGCCATACAAGCTCTTCTTTAACCTGCACACTATTTTTTTCTTTCCCTTTGACCTCATATCCTTCTGGTTGCTCCATATAGATCTCTTCTTCCAAATCTCCATGGAGAAATGATGTCTTTTCATCTAACTGTTCAAGATGTAAATATTCCGCTGCTACAAGACTTAAAATAGTTCCAATTGAAGTCATCTTAACAACAAGAGAAAATATTTCATCAAAATCAATACCTTTCTTTTGTGCAAACCCCTTCACCACAAGTCTAGCTTTGTACCTTTATTTTCCTCCATCTTCTTCCTTCAGCCTGTAAATCCATTTATTCTGCAATGTAGTTTTGCCTACAGGCAACCGGACTAAGTCCCAAGTCTGGTTATGCATTAAGGAGTCCATCTCTTCCATGGCTAGCTCCCACTTCTTCCTGCCTTCAACCTGCATTGCTTCTTCATAACATTCGGGTTCACCAGAATCAGTCAACAATAAATAATATAATGAAGGAGAGTATCATTCAGGGGGTCTACTTATCCTGGTAGATCTTCTAACACCACTTTCAGGTGTTTGAGGTGCTTGTTGCTACCGTGGTGGTTGTTGTTGTTGTGGCTATTGATTATTATTATTTTCAGACACCTTTACTTTTTCTGTGATCTCATCAAGAACTGTGTATTCTTTATTTTCCTTTTTCTGTTTCTTTTCCTACAACTGATTCTTATACAATACTTTTTCATTGAATATTACATCTCTTCTCCTAATTATTTTTTGATTTTGATAATCATATAAGTGATAACCAAAATCATTAACACCATATCCAATAAAGGTACATTTCTTTGATTTTGCCTCAAGCTTTGTTCTGTTTTCTTTATTAATATGGACAAAGGCTTCACAACCAAAAGGCTTTAAAAAAGAGTAGTGTATCTTTTTACCTGTCCATGCTTCCTCTAGAATACCACCATCTAAGGAACTTGACGGCCCTCTGTTTATTAGATAAATATAAGTATCTACAACATCTGCCCAAAATTGTAAAGACAATACTGCATGCAATCTCATGCACCTTGCACGCTCCATGATTTTTCTGTTCATCCTTGCTGACACACTATTTTCTTGTGGTGTTCTTGGAATTATCTTCTCTCTACGAATTCCATGCTCTGAACAGTACCTATCAAACTCTTTGCTGCAATATTCACCTCCATTTTCTGATTTGAGACACTTCAACTTCTTTCTTGTCTCAATCTCAACCAAAGCTTTCCATTTCTTGAAAGTCTCAAATACATCAGATTTATTCTGAATATAATAAATACAGGTTTCTAGTTTCATCATCAATAAAAGTAACATAATAACGAGAGCCACCGAGAGATGATACCTGAGCAGGTCCCCATAAATCTGTATGCGCAAGCTCTAATTTTTCACTCTTCTTTTCTTTCCCAACTTTGAGAAATCTGACTCTCTTTTGTTTTCCATAAATACAATTCTCACAGAAATCCAAATCAACATTCTTCAAACCCGGCAAGAAATTTCTTGAGTGAATAATCTTCATCCCTTTCTCACTCATGTGTCCGAGCCTATGATTCCATAATGTTGCATCTTCTCCTTTGGAATTTAAAGCATTGACAGAGTTAGAAATACCATTGAATAAATACAATGTACCAACCTTTTCACCTTTTTCTATTACCAGGGCTCCTTTGGTGACCTTCCAAGTTTGATTTGTGAGCGTTTTTGTTGGAGTCCCATGATTTGGCAGATTGGTAAACCAAATGACTGGGCAACATCAGACCAATCTTTGGAGTACTAGGACCTAGCCTTCCTAGACTCAGAGAGGGCTCTCTCTATTATGCGAAGGATGTGAACTTGTTCGCTTTGTATGTGTGATTTTAGGCTAGCTGTTAAGTATATTTTGGCTTGTTTTGAGTTTTTGAGGTAAACAAATTAAAAAGGACAAATAGAAAGAGAGTTCATTAAATCAACAGGGCTATGGGGTCAGATAAAGTAAGGACTATCTAAATGGTGGATAAGGTTTACTGCAGGGCCGATTTAGTCAAGGTAAATGGATTCTTTGGGTGAAAATGAAGTGAAATTAACATTAAGTTTGTGAAAGACAAAGAGATCTTAAACATATGTAGTTTTAAATCAGGTATTTATGAGGTAGGGAAAACCATGAATCTCTATGGATAAAAATCAAACTGATACATATGAAAGATAAACAATCCGGCGATACATAGAAGCATAAGAGCCTCTAACTCTAGAAAATCACCTTCAGTTGTTGGGAAAAAAAATAATATAAACAAACAACTCAATCTATGAAGAGGGAACTCCTAAATAGCATATCTTGAGCTATCGAGAACTCTGAAATAAGTTTGCAAGCATGGAAAAAGGGAAAGATCGAACGAGACCTCTTTGATTTAACTAAAACAACCAATATTTCATAGAAAGATTTCAGAAATGGAGTTTTGAGAAGCTATAAGTAATCAGGGCATACCTTAAATCATACAAGATAGAAAAACATACTGCCCATAAATGAAACAAATAACAATTTCTTGATGGACCTAAAGGGCAGTTAAGAATCCTTTAGAAATGATCAAGAAGAGGAAAACATTAAAGATGCAACATGCAGGATGTTTGAGATGCTTCCATGAGCATGTCTCAACATATACTTTTCTGATCTATAGAAAATGAGAAATATGGAACATTAATGAAAACAAGGAAAGATAAAAAAAATCAGAGAAACATCACCATTCACTAAGCCATGGAATCCTGCACACAATGCTCCTCCACCATCAAGCCAAGCAAGATATCATCCACTTCATAAAACAAGTATTTCTTCCAAGCTCATAATGCTATGTATTGCTCTCAATATATCAGGTTCTACCTCTTTGTTACAATGAATCCTCTTGGTTATATAAGCCAAAGAGGAGGAAACCCACCTAGAGAAACTAGAAGGCCATTGGCCAAAAACAAATATCTAAAACTGTCCTTAAGGCTTAACAAAGTCCAAGGCACAAAATATCCTTCAAAAATTTCTTTACGAACCAAAATAGCAAAAAAGAATAACTTTCGAGGCTTGACACATAAGATAAAATTTCATAACGCACATTTGGCCCAGTCATCACTCAGAAAACTGCTTTTCAGCAAAATCTATAGGAACGTAGCGCCAGAAAAAGGTCTGTTTTGCAGTGAAGTTTTGGCTGACCTCCTGATGTCGAAATGAGTCCCGTGATGGCTCATTCGAAAGCTACAGATGTTTACTTTCCAAAAACACTTGATTTTTTCCAATCTAATGCCTAAAGTCAGTCAAAAAGTAGAAACAGTGAAAAAATCCAGGAGTGTAGCACCTGCTGATATTAGGGGCAAAAAGGTAAAAAATGGTTGTTTTTGGCCTTTTTGAGGGATCAAAATAGCTTCAATTGATATGAAAATTTCTGATCATGTTCCTTTGATGTCAAGGAATCCAAAAATATATTTTTCTTCAGCTGAGGAGGCTTTGAGAAAAAGTTAAGGTACCCATGATTTTATGCTTTTAGGCCTAAAATTCACAAAAAACAAGAATGTGTCCCAACATGCCCAAATTTGGTGTGTAAACCCCTTAAGGGTTTCTAGAAACATGTAATGAAGCTTGAGCAAGAATTCCAAGCTGGGATAGGTCTTTTCCATGTTTTTCCGCCTGGCGCCTCCTTTGGGTAGCTTTGAGTTTCCTTCGGGCAAACTAATTCAACTTCTTGTAGTGCTCGGCCATTCTTCTTTGTAGGCCCAAATCCTTGTTAGCTTTCTCCAATTTGGTTTCTAAATGTTGATTCACCCTCTCAAGCCAAGACTCTCTATCATTCTCAATTTATTTGGCAAGGAGCTCCGTAAAAGGGTATTGTTGTTCACAATCTAATTCTTCTTCTTTCTGCTTATGAAATTCTTTTCTAAGACCCATGGTCCTAGGTCTCTTTCTTGCTGGCCCTTCTTCTTCATCATCTTCCGCATACTCACCCATGTATTCTTCTAGCCTCACTTGTGACTTTTGAGCTTCCCTTTTGTATTTGAGCGCCCGAGCCTCAAATATTGCCATATGTCCACTCATTTGCTTATTTTACAATTGCAAATAGTGGATGATGTCTTTTGACCTTTATAGGCCATTTTCCAAGTTTTTAATCTGAGCTTCCCGGTTTTACAAAAGAGATCTAAAAATATTGGCCTCAACATCTTCAACATCACTGTCTATTTGTATTATGTCAAACTCCCTTTCATGCTCATGGTTGCTCTCCTGCTATTCAATCTTCTCTTTGCCATTGCCTTTAATGATTTTCTTTCCTCTGGTTCTCTTGGGCAATTCTACTTTTCTCTTCTTTGGAAATTTGCCTCTACTCCTTAGTGCTCTAGTGACATTGCTAGTCACTGTTTGAGTGGTTTTCTTCCTTTCTGTTTTGGTGTTTTTAGCCTTTGCTACTTTTGATGAAGGAAGCATGGCCCCTTGCCTTAGAGAGGCAGTAAACACATGCTCTTGACCTTGTTGATGATGAGTGAGAGGAGGAGTTAATAGCTGGGCTTGTTTAGTTTGGTCTCTTGCAGCCTTAGGGCTTTCCTCTTCTCCAAAAACATTCTCTGCTTGCACTTCTTGGTTGCTTTGTTGTGGGGAATTTCCTTGTTCATTAAATTTGATATTTGTAATGAACTCATCATTAGGAGTAAACTCAGAAAGATCATGCTCCTTTTCTGTTTGGTGGGAGATGTTTAGGTCTACTATTTTTTCCTTTTCAAAACTATCTTTGCCTTCATCTATCTTCTTGCTGTCATGACTGTTTCCATTATTTTTATTGTTTTCAATGTTTTCCTGATGTGGACTGCGTTCATCATGATTAATGTTTTCATTTTCTTGCTGTGGGCTACCTTCTTCTCTAGTATCTTCACTGTCTCTCTATGGGCTGCCTCTTTCTTCATCACTATCTTCATTTTCTTGCTGTGGGTTGCCTCTTTCTTCATCACTGTCTTCATTTTCTTGCTGTAGGCTGCCTCCTTCTTCATCACGATCTTCATTTTCTTGCTGTGGGATGCCAGCTTCAACATGCTTTCCTTTCTCTCTACTACTTCTTTCATCATTGTCTTGTTCTTTGTCACCATCCCTTCCCTATTCTTTGTCACCATCACTTCCTTGCTCTTTTCTTTTACTACATTCTTCTTTCCCACTGCTATCTGTGGAGGATGGTTTTTGTTGGGGAGTAGACTCATGAGAAGAAGAGGAAACATAAGGTGTGGAGGGCAAGGAATGAGCATGAGGAGGGTTTTGGGATGAAAATGGCCTGATTTGTAGTGGTATAGAAGATGCAGAAGTGAAATCAGGGTTAGATGAAAGTTTCCCAAGGAATGCCCTTTTGTTTCAGCTGATGAAGGATAATGATCTTAATGAGAGAGTGATGGAATAAACTTGATTTCTGCTGAGCTGGAGGATTTTTTCTAACAATGGAAGACATCTTGTCTATACTCTTGCATGGGAAGAAAGGTAGGTTTAGCAACTTAGCTTTTGTGAAATTCATAAGGAGTCTGACGTGATAGGAATATACTTGGGAGAATCTACCTTCACAAGTGAAAAACTTCATGATTATTTTCATGAGGACTGCATAGTCATCCAGCAAGTGTGAGAAAGGGAAAATGGAGCTACATGCATCTTGATGATTTGGCTTGAGAAAAGGCTGATAGTGGCTGAGGTCAAGGTATGATTGTTTGAACCACTCCTCTCCTATGTTACAGATTTTGGTTTCTTTAGAAACAACTCTAGGAGTGAGTTCAAAATCTAGACTTGCTATATTAACTTGCTTTCCATCCAATCTTAGGGAAAAAAACTCAGTTAAATAAGGGTGGCTAGTGACCTCTGGTATTCTGCTGCAAAAATCAAAGCAGCCTACCTCTTGAAAACATGACAAGATTGAGGGAGAGGCAGTGATTTCTTGAATAGTGGTGGGCTCAAATCTGTTGTGTTGGCATCCCTTTTTTACCCTTTTCTTTGGAGGCATTTTGATTTTTCTATTCTTCTCCAAAATCAACTAAACATCCCATAAATCAAAATAGGCTTTCTTTTCCTTTAACACTTCTTTCTCCTTTAATTCGGTTTTCAAAATATCCTTTATGTTTTCAGAGCAACTGAGGGGTAAAAATAGTGATAAATACCTTGGGAAATTTCTTTGTAGTGATGAACACTGATCCTTGAGTAAGACTGGCGATTTTTTGGCCCTTTGTAACAAAATGAGCAGGTGCTACACCCTTGCACATAGACGCGTAGTGGCTGAACGGAGGCTGCATAAGACAAATACACTTCTCTAGTTCAAAAAAATGGGTTTTTGAACGAGGTTTGAACGAGGGGTGGTTGAGGGTGCCAGGTGAAAAAACTGAACGAGGGTTGGGCGTTGAAATTCATAGCACCAGTGTATAGGCGCGTCGCACCCTTTGTAAATTCTTTTGGTGAGCTGCTACAGGCGCGTCGTGACCAAGGATTTTTGCACGAGGTGTTTGACAAGGAACCATAGAAACCCTCTCCTCTTGCCAATCGATAATATGAGAGTAAGATATGCCTTTGGAGGGCTTTCGTGCCTTGTGAAAATTTTTTAAAGCACACAACCTTCCTTTTGAATTTTTCAAAAAAAATTTATTAAACCTTTGCCTTTTTTTCTCATTTACCTTATTTCTATGAAACAGTTTTGAGAAAAGTGCTTTGCAAACAGCAAAACAAGTTTTTATTTTTTGTGTAAAAGCAAACCTCCACTGTTTCAACTCATAAAATGTGCCCTCTATTTTTTATGAAAGAGGCCCTTTTACCAACTGTAGGTACCGTCTGCTTATGTATGAATGAGGTGCCACTTTCTTTGGCTTTTTAAGGTAGTTCCTATAAACTTTTCCCTCTTTGTTTTTTTAAATGAAGGAGGCCCTTTAAAGCAGTCTTTACCCTTTGCTTACAAATTGAAGGAGGTCCCTTAAAACAGTGTTTTCCCTCTGCTTATAAATTGAAGGAGGTCCCTTAAAACAGTCTTTGCCCTCTGCTTATAAGTTGAAGGAGGTCCTTTAAAACAGTATTTGCCCTTTTCTTATCAATTGAAGGAGGTTTTTTAAAACAACTTTAGGCTCAATCTCTATTTTCCAAATGAAGCTTTTAGTCTTCTAAATTTTTTTTTTGTGTCATGCCCTTTGCTTATCATCTTTGAATGAGGCTTATTATAAATAAACTGTTTAGGCCCTCTACTCATGATTGAAGGAGGAAATGCAAGCACAACTTCTTAGGATCTCTGCTTATGATTTGAATGAAGCCTCTCTTGAAAACTAAACATTGTGCCCTTTGTCTACTTATCACTGAAGGAGGTAAATTAAACAGAACTGTTTATACCCTTTTCTTATCATCATTGAAGGGGGCACCTCATAAAAATAAGTGATTGCCATCTGCTTATCATTGAAGGAGGCATTTCATAAACACAAGTGATTGCCATATGCTTATCATTGAAGGAGGAAATTCAATAAACACAAGTGATTTCCATTTGCTTATCATTGAAGGAGGCAATTCAAATGGTTTATCCTTTATCAATCTGCATGAGACAGGTTTCTTTGTAGAAATTTACTGTGAATATAGTGAACAGGTAAGATATTTGAAACTCCAACATATATGCTTTGTGTCTCTTAGGTTAACTCTCTTTTGTAGTAGCTTTAGCTTCTTCTGTGATGACAGTGTCTTCGATGGTTTAGAGTCTAGGCTATAGGGATATAAGAAAGGAAAATGTTCCCTTTTTATGCTCTTTCACTTTGATGCCTAAACTGCTGGAAGTATTTTTCTGGAGAACTAACATACCTAGTCTCATAAGACTATTTTTCAGAGCTATGCCCATATGTTTGGGAAGAATGTGAAAATTCCATTGTGAGTTGACATGAAGTGCTAGATGCAGTAAAATCCCAACCTTTCTACTCATTTTTCCATGATGGATGATTATTTGACTTTCTTGGTGCTTTGAGTTCGCAGGTATGAATCATGTTGGTTTCCTTTCTCTTTGAAATATGCATTTCCTTTATTTCCCAACAGTCAACTATTCTAACTTTGAAAAATTTCCTTGAAGTGTCCCTTTTGTTTCAGAACTGGCTATTTCCATCTATCCATAGCACCCCTATAGAGATGCATTGATAAAATGTCTTTGAACATTGCAGACCTTTCCCAAGGTATCATGATGATAATGCTTTGAAAAATTCACTTGATTACTTTCTTTGGACATAGGACCTTCTTACTCTATTTCTTCCTGAATTTGAATCTTATACGCTTTGCTAAGAAAAAACACAATGACCATTTTGATGGTGTATGACATAGGGGTAAACAAGGTTTTGTTTTTCCAGATAAGAAAGAGGATGGTTGACTGATATTTAAAACCAGGTTTTTGACTAGAGATATTTCTTTCAAGATACCTAGTCTAAACACCATCAGCTAACCTAGACACTTTGTAATGAATTTTGAAGGGTTTCTTAGACATATTCAGGTCATCAAATGGACCTTCAAATAGTGAGAGGGGAAAAATACAACTTGTCCTATGCTTTGACAAAGAGATGTGTGAAAATAGAGGATTTTGGATATCAGATATACAAGGCATATGACAGTTATGGACAAGGGAGTTTTATCAAGAATGAAACTTGATGACCACCTCTAACACAGTCTGTAAGAGAGGAAAAGGATAAAAAATTCTCTAAGGGGTTTTCTAGACAAAAAATTGACTGTTTGAAATTGGTTTCTAGAAAAACTAGGTAAGGCATCTAGTCATCACAACAGGAAAAAATATTGATGACTAACAGTTGTCACACAACCTTCACCGCCTAACTGCCCTGTTGAAATCAGATTTTTCTTTAGATCTGGAACATGCCTTACCTCCTTTAATATCCATTGGTTTCCATTCTGTTGTTTTACAAGAACTTTACCCATTCAAAAAATTTTACAGGGTTTATCATCACCCAAACGGACTTGTCCAAAATCTCCTTGAACATAGTCATGAAAATATTTCTTATCAGCTGTGACATGGAATGAGGCCCTTGAATCTACAACCCAAGAATCATTAACATTTTCGAAAGAAAGAATCAAAGCATCTTGTAACACATCACCTGTCACATTTGCTTCATGATTTTTTTTCTTGCTGTGAATCTCCTTCTTTTCTCTTCCAAGATCTACAATCTTTCTTTAGGTGTCCTTTCTTTCCACATTTCAAGCACACTATCCATGATTTGGAATTGGATCTGCATTTCCTTCATCTACTGCGATATCCCGAGCTCTTTCCTATTTCCATTCTTCTTCCCCTAGACTCTACATTCAAAGCATTACCCGATGTCTCACCGGAGCTTTTCCATCGCATTTCCTCACTAAGGATAGCACCGACAACATCGTCAAACTTTAAAGTACTAGATCCATAGACAGAGTTACTAATGGACATAACTAAACCATTCCAACTTTCTGGAAATGAGCACAAAAATAAAATATCCCTAACTTCATCATCAAAGTTTACCCCTACAGAACTTAACTCACTGGTAATTATATTAAAATAATTTAAATGGTCTGCAACAGATCCACCTTCCAACATCTTCATATTAAATAAATGTTTCATATGAAATACCTTGTTTGAGGCTGAGGGCATTTCATATAGTTTCACCAATGCCTTAATCAAACCATGTGTTGTTGTTTCCTTCGAAATATTGAAGGCTACTGACTCTGCGAGGCACAACCGTACTATTATGAGTGCCTTTCTATCAAGAATCTCCCATTCTGTGTTTGTCATAGCCATCGGCTTCTTTGTTTTTCCGCTCAATGGTAGGTACAGATATTTCTGATACAGATAATCTTCCATCTGCATCTTCCATAGTGGGAAGTTTTGGTCGTTTAATTTCTCGACCCTAAACTTACCATCTTCCACCATTTCTCCCACTCGAACCAGGAACCCTTTTTTCCTGCGAGTTTATCAGTCAAATAGACCTTCGGCTTTGATACCATTTGTTAAAAAATTATATATTACAGAGCAATGAAACACATAAAATATGCATAAAACAAAATCACACAAAACACATAAAACCAGAGAGACATAGATATATGTGGTTCACCTAGTTTGGGCTACGTCCACCCCGAATAGCCAGTCCTTCCTTTCTATTATACATCAAAATGAAGAGACACAACCTACAACAGATCCATTGTAATATCCTTTATTCTCTCTCACAATCTCCCTATCTGTTTCTCGCTTTGAGAATAAACATACAATACACAGCCGCAATACAATGCCCTCATACAAGCAACGGGTTTCCTTCTAGGGAAAAAAACCTTAAAATAAACATAACTTCTATCGTCAAATCATCCGTCTAATGAATGGCCCAGATTGACTAGAAATTACTATACTTTTACAAGGAAATTTTACATATGTTTTTAGCTTCGGGGGCACTGCCCCCGAAACCCCCGCTGGGGGATCACTAGCCCCCAGACCCCCAAGCCAGGGGGTTAGCCCCCCCGGACCTTGCAGGGGGACAATTCCCCCCCTGCTGCAAGGTTGTACAGTTTTCCTAGGGTATACATCTGGCTAAAACAAGGATCTCTGAATCAGGATGAAAATCAGGCTCCACACCCAACAGTTAGCAGTGTTAGGTGCATTATTTTGAGGATTAGGTCCAGGATTACCAAGGAAAGATTGATTTTGAGTGCCTTTCCTCTTCTTTTTGGAAGGATGAGGATTAGTCACGCCCTGCTGTGCATACACCTGCCCCTGAGGGGGCAGCGGCTGCTGTTGTGGGGGTTAAGAAGACAAGGGAGGTGGTGGTGCTAATGTTAGAGGAGTTAGAGCACCAGGCTACGGATACAGATAATAAGGAGGTTGGTTAACATTGTGTTAAACATGAGGTTGGAAAAGAGGAGGAGGCATGCCGTATCCTAGATACATGCTACCAGGAGGAGGAAAAGTGTAGGAGGTGCTGGCCCCTCCCTGCGGAAAACCATAGCCCATGGGAGGCTGAGCATATGGATGAGAGAGAGCTCCAACGATTTCGTCAGCGGCATGAGATGCCCCTGGTGCGTTGGCACCACCAGGTCTAGGAAGATCAGGTAGAATGGTATAAACATAACCCAAATGAGCGTAGATCAGGTCATGTTTTAACGAAATTTGGAGAGCGGCTTCTTCGGTTTGAGGGAAATGCAATGTGACATCTTTGCTTATAGCAAGCAAAAGGGATCTAAGGAACCATTCCATGTAGACATGGTCTTCGAAGGTAGGGGTTTCACATAGGATCTTTCTTCTCCGAAATTCATGGACATGATCGGATAGGTGGGTCGCAGACGATTGACGTAAAGAAGTCAAAAGTTTGGTATTAGTGTCATAACGAAGGGGAAGCTGGAAATAAGACAGAAAATCTCAGGCAAGAGTCGTAAAGGTGGTATGAGAGGATGAGGCCTGATCAACATACCACTTAGAAGCTTCGCCAGTAAGCGTACATTGGAACAACCGAAGATGGACAGAGTCATCGGTAATGGAGTTAGATGGAAAGATCGAACATGATTTGTAGGATCTTCTCCAACAAGGCCTTCAAACTTGGGGATGTCGGAAGGGATCTTGGTCAACATAGCAAGCCAACTAGCGTCATGGTGTATAGGGTCATTGGTCAGCTAGTTAAAATCGGGAAGACTGAGGCCTGCCATATAGGGGAGAAAGGGAGCATCCAGGGTAGTTCATGTTGCGATCCCAATAGTAGTATTCCCATAATTAGGGTTGGGGCTACCACTAGTGTTAGGTCCTAAACCAGACATGGTGAAGGTGACAGGGGGAGAACCGGGTGTGGAACCAGAAGGGGAACCCATTGGAAAAGAAGAGGAGTTGGAGTGCGGACTCGGTGGACGACTAACTCGAATCCTACGTGGAGGAGTAAGTCTTCCTACCGAAAAATGAGGATGAAGGCCAAGAATTCTCCAGGATAAACACCTTGGTGGTGCAATGGTGAAGGCACAAACACGACACAAAGGGAAGAGAGACCAACAAGGGTGAAGAGGTGTAGGATCAACTGATTACAATGTTGAAACAAGGGTAGAGAGGTGCAGGATCAATCGATTTCAATGTTAAAGTATTTTCCTGGTGGTGTTAACCAAGCTCTTCTTCACTTAGGGTGTGTGTGTAAAGTGTGTAAATTTTAATTTTTAAACCCAGACGTTTGTAGATAAAAAAAAAGTGTGTTTTATAACTGCAAATAAACCTGTAGATAACAATATATGAAACTGAAATAACAGAAAATAAACAGCTAATAATGCAATAATCTAAACCCAAGGAGGCGGGCCTCTCAACAAGTAATCTGTAGGTGGGCAAAAATATAGTCAAAACACACCAAATAGCCAATAGATCTAAGGTCAGGAGGGACAGGGATCCAAAGGTCTGATCTATTAGAAATAGGTGCAGAAAAACAACAAAAAATCAAAGGAAAATTTGTTGTAAATGAGGTGGAAAAAGGCTATAACCTGGAGGTAAGCGGAGGGCACCCTAGAGGAAAACCCAAAAAAAACTAAAAGGAGGTGATTTGGATGGATAAATAGGCAATCTGAAGTGCATCTAAAGGTAATTTTAGATCTAAAAAAAGGGTTGAACACTCTGAAATTTCAGACAACCTGCAATAACTAAAACTCTTCCACAAAAGGTGGAGGGTATTGAACCCCTAGGGGGCTAGGTTCCCACTTTTTTGAGCAAAAAAGAACAAGTACAGGTCCAAAATGGGCGGAGAAAAAGGTTAGACAACCCTGAATAGAGGCCCAGACAAACCTAGAAAACTTTCAGAAAAACTCCCGCAAAAAGTCCAAGTCGCAGTTTCTGACCTGATTTCTGCAAAGGTCACAGGTTTAGACCTGTTTTCTATGCCTTGGAGGTTCAAGTTGCAGGTTTTGGCCCAAAAAGTGTGACCTAGACTTCTGGCACTCTTGGGAGCAGGTTTTAGCAGAATGTGTCATCTTAGCTGCGACTGATGTCTGTCACCTACGCAATAGGTCCAAAAACACATGGAAGTTAGAATTTTTAATGTTTTCGGGTTTTATAGGTTAAAAACAACATCAAAAAAATCAAAACAAAAAGATAAAGAGAAATCCTAGGGTTTGAAGCAGCTCAATATGAAAGGATCTAAAAAATGACAGAGGTCGTAATCGTAAACCTGTGTGAAGTCGTCAGTTGCTAGTATGAATCTGAATCGTAAGTGTACGAAAAAGGCTCACTTTAGTTGTGCATAAAAAATAGCCCTAACAGTAAAGATGGGTACCAATATATTTAGATCTGCAATTATTTGACCAAGATAAATGATGGAAAATCTAGATCTATGCATTAAAAGACATTAAGCAGTAAATAAAAACAAGAGTTGCTCCATGAATCCAATAGAAAAGACAAGAACATGTTTAAATAATTTTGTATTTATGGCACTTGGGAGGAGAACATAGAAGGATGTTACCAGTCCTCCTCAATGGGATGGGTTCTTGTAAGTCCTCAGCACTTCAGATCTAAAATCCCTCTCTCTTGATGATGTAGAAAACCCAGACAAAAATGGAACTCAAATGGAGCTCACAAGAAAAATGATAGAAAAATATGACAATGACGGTGGATCAAAGTCAGACCAAAAGTATAGATCCAGAGTGATCTTTATGTAACAAAAGGTAGTGAGTGAATGGAAAAACCCTTCTATTTATAACAAAATATTGAGTTAGTCTAGATATTGGTGCATAATTAAAATATTATTAACCAATTCTAGATCCAAATTTTATGGAATATTTTATTATATTTTTTGGAGGCAAACAATTTCTTAACTTGGGTCAAATCTCTTTATTTGTAAATAATAAATAAATAAATGATTTATTTATTATTTTAAGGATGTGGTTGAGTAATAATCAAATAAATAATGATTTATTTAATTATTTATGAGTGATTTAGTCAAATTTAACAAGGAATATTATTTAAATAAGGTTTAAATAATTATTCCTAGAAAATAATAAGATAAATAATAATTTATCTAATTAATTTTCCTTTTTTGGGTTAAATATGACGAAGAATATTAATTAAACTGTTGTTAACTAATTATTCCTTGAGGAAAATCAAACAAATGTGGATTTATTTAATATTTCCTCGCGGGGTTTCCTATTTAGACCATAAACAACTTAATAAAGGTGGTTTACTAAGTTATTTTCATAATGAAAGAAATTTTACTTAGGGTAAAATTGGTCTTACATGGTGTACTTAGGTCCATCTAATTGTAATAGGTTAGATAACCAAAAAATGGTGTAACAATGGCACAAACTTATTTTCTCCCTTCCTTGTCAATATGCTGACTCTTCCTTTTCCCATGACAGAGACTTTGCTTTTAGTCCCCGTTTTCACTTCAGATTTCACATTTTCATCCAGATTGGCAAATATTTCTATGTTTCCAGTCATCTAGTTACTACAACCTGAGTCTAAGAGCCATACATCTTCATGTTTTTCTTGTGCTACATTAGATGTTAAAAGCACATTACTTTGGTTCTGACTTTCTTTTGCAAAATTAACATTTTTTCTATTATTCATGTCATTTTTTTTATTTCTACATTCATTGACATAATGCCCATACTTTTTACAATAATGACATTGGACTTGGGATTTTTCATACCTTTGTCCTTGTGCTTGGTGTTGGCTAGAGCCTTCAATTTGATTCTGATAGCTGCCCCTTCCACTTGTGCTTGAAGGGCTGTTTCTTCCACTTGTCTATGGGCTTCTTCATTTTCCTCAGTAGTTTGATCTTCCTCAACCTCTACCTCAACAAAAAACCATTTGTATCTTGAAAGCATGCTCCAATGAGGAGTTCGTTGTTCTGTTAAGCCTATGTTGATGAAACATTAGGGATGCATGAAGTTCATCCACTGAAAACTATGAGAGATCCTTTGTCTCTTCTATTGCCACCAATATGGCATCAAATCTTGAGGGTAGACTTCTCAATATTTTCTCCACTATTCTTCTTTCCTCAAGTGTCTCTCCATGAGACCTTATCTGGGTAACCAACCCAATCACATGTGTGAAGAATGAGTCTATTTTATCAAACTCTTTCATACAGAGAGTTTCAAAGTCTCTTCTCAGCATTTGTAGCTTTGTCGTATTCACTTTCTCCATGCCTTGATAGGTTGTTTTGAGAATATCCCATGCCTCCTTAGACTTCATTGTTGCTGCAATCCTTGGGAAAATACTCTCGTGTATTGCTTGAAAGAGATAGAAGAGGGCTTTAGAGTCCCTCTTATTATCTCTCAACAAGTCTCTTTCTGTTGCTATCAAAGAATCCAACGCTGTTGCATTTACTGGTTCTTGGAAACCTTGTTCCACCAGCTCCCATATATCTTATGAAGAAAACAGGAACGTCATTGTAATGGCCCAATAATCATAATTCTTCCCATTAAAATATGGTAGCTGGGGATTTGTCAAGCTTGTGCCTGTTGCTACCATTCTGACTATGTAAACTAAAAATCAACTTGACTATGTAAAACAAAAGCTTTCTTGTTGTTGGAGAAATCTGCTTCTCAAACCAATATTACAGCTTCTACAGCAAAGAGAGCGAGCTCATGCTTCTTTGAATGAGAGCCTAGACCTACTCTGATACTATGTTGGAGTTTATGAATGTAATCAGACAAAGGAAATATGTTTACCCCACAACACAGAGATTTAAAATAAATGTGGAAATTAAATAATAGTCACAGACAGACAGGCAATGTAAAAACACAGGAGCGGAAAAAAACTTCTGTTTTCTATTCAACTCTCTCCGTTACAAAATGAAATTACATTCTTCTTATATCAAAATGGCCAAAGCCTGTAAAAACCTAATTCTACTTAATGTTGTTCAATCCTGGATGGACGTTCAACAACTAGTCGTCCTTGGCTGTCAAAAGACCTATTTCTACATTTAATCGGCACGCAGACCATATTGCTGCTTGTACACAAAACCACACGAAAACAAGTTCAAACACAAAAATTGGCAGAATTGAAATTTTATGCAATGTGGTTCTGGTCCACATCACATCTGCGCAAATCGGCGATTTTAAACTTTAACTTATGGCACTATCCATTAAACATTGCTGGTTGCGATGTGCGATAGTGACGTGGCACATATGGCATCACACCCAAAATAACATATCCTGCAGGCGGTTCACGGTAAACACAAAACCTTGCGATGTGAAAAATGTGCTTGTCGCATCGCATCCCAAATAACTTATCTTGTGGGCGGTGGAAGGTAAAATTTAAACTTTGAGACGTGTGCTCTGCGGGCGACGTAAAAGGTAAGGCCTATAACTTGCGAAGTTCGGTGAGGATTTTGGGTCCAACCGATATTGTATTGGAAGACTTTTAACTTTGGTGAAGGGCTTAAGTTTAACCAATCAAAGTTGTGATGTGAAGGCGACGATGTGGTAAATGTCGGGAAGTGTGAAGTGCGAATAACAAAGGAATAGGGAGAAATACAAAGGATTTCAAGTTTTTTCAAATGCAGTAAGGTAAGTGGTGGGTCCCCCCGATATTGCATCGGCAAGGATTTAACTTAACAGGGAAAGGCTTATGGGTAAACTATAAAATTTGCGGGCTACGCCTATGGGCAAAAACGTAAATCAATGCGGTAGATGGGAATAAACGAGGAGTTAAAGGCTCAGGTACTCTATTTGCTGTGTTGCGTGAAAATGCCTCCAAGCTCTTGGATCTGCTATTGTCCTTCTCTGCAATAAAAAATTGATGAAGTGTGGGTTGTTGCCGCTTCTCATTCATGATGGTGGTTGGGAGTAAAATTTCAACAAAAAATTCAGAAATTCGTCGATACGATTCGAATGGAAAATTATTTGATTCATCCACAGTGTTGTCCATTTGAACTCGTCAATAGTGTTGTCCAAAGTATTACCCGTAACGTAGGATTGAGTGTTGGATCTTGGCAGGGTGGTAAGAAAGAATATTTCCTCGCCATAACTACCTTAAAACGATCTACTTGCCCTAACTATGTAACAGGTAAGGCTATGCCAAGGAAATTGATGGCTTTCTTCGAACTTATCTCTCCCTTCCCACCCTCTACCTGTCGCCTTGTCTCTTTCATCCTGCCGAGAGCTTCTGCCAAGCCCTGTCTGCACAGCACCCCAAAATTTGAGTTCTTTAACTCAGATGGGATCGGTTTTGGAACCAGGATCAATGAAATCATTCTTTATAAAAAGCGCGTTTGACGAGGTTTTTGGGATCAATTGAACCAACCCAATAGTGTAACTCTAGGTTTGTCTGTCTCTTCTTAGGCTGATAGGTATACTTTGGTTGTGTGAATGGGTGGCTTAGAACTGGCTCACATAGAATCTTAAGCCCTGAACATATATAGAATTTAAATAACTATGTGAGCTTCAAAGCTAACCAAAAAACGAAATAAAAATAATTTTAAGTTGGAAAATATCTATTTTTTATTTTCACTTTCTTTTCTTATCTAGACAAATTCTAAATTAATAAATTTTAAAAAATGATTTTTGTATTTATGTACTAAAGAAGAATTTGAGAAAAATAATTTTTGCATCTAAAAAATTATATTAAATTCAATTTTTTAGGAAAAAGAAAATGTGGATTTTTTTAGGTTTCACTGTAGTTCTAAAGTTGTTATACCATCCATTTGTTATCTTATCTTATGTTGTTATATTATAAATTATTTAAAAGTTTTGGAGGGAAAAGAAAATGTGGAATTTTTTCTTTTTCTATTGAATTGTACTTCTAAAATTATTATATTATTTAGATTTATTCAAAATTTAAAATAAACTAGAAAGAGATTCATCAAAATACGTCATAGTTAGATGACACAAAATATAAATATCTAAATATTTAAGATGTATACAATCAATTTTTTTCCAAATTAAAAATTTTTCAGTAGAATTTTTATCATATCATATCGAATTCAAAATCAAACTTGGTAACTATGAAAATACGTCATAGTTAGATGACAAAAAATATAAATATTTAAATATTTAAGATGTATACCATCAATTTTTTTGCAAATTAAAAATTTTCATTAGAATTTGTATACTATGGTATCGAATTCGAAATCTAACTTGGTAACTATGGGTTTAACCAAGACTGTCAATATTATAACAAAATTTATATTTATATTTAATACATCTAAATATGGGTTATTATATTATACATTTAAATAAGAGACTTGAAATTTATCAACCATATTTATTAATGTGGGTAGTTGTCTACCAGTCTGCATTGTAATTTTTGGTTTATTTTTTTTCAAAAAATCAGATAATTGGAGTGTTTGAATAGTTTTTTGATGATATAAATTGATTTAGCACCATCAAAAACTCCTGAGCACCCAAAAGCCTAAATTTTGACAACTATAACCCAAAATTTTAAAAATTTATGCCCAAAATTTTTTATAAACTTACCCGAATTTTTAAATTATTTTGTAAGTTTTTTAAACTGGTCATTAATGTGGTTCTGCTAATTTATTATTGCAATCAGATTCAAGATTCAATAGTATTTATCTTATCTAACGTGTTTGCTACATTTTGTGACTTCACAGAAAGAAATTTAGTAGATGGACTGAGTGACTATATTGTTTTGTCGGAAATCGTTCCTCGATTATCTCGGAGTTTGCCATGGCATAATCGACCGATCGTGAACTTGTTGAGTCGCTCGTGGGCTAATGCTATGACAGGGAATTACCCATTAAAGTGTGACCGTCTGTACAACCCCGATACTATCCTCTCCTCTGGAGCATTCATTGTATTCCGCGATTTATCCGGGAAACACGTCGGACTTAGGGATGAAAATATCGCTTTGTGGGTGTGGAATCTGTTTCTTGGTCTCACGAGTATGCTTCCCTCACCTCCACTCTCTTTCAGATCATGGAATAAACAGATGTTTGTGTGCGACGGCGACTGCGTATATGTGCTCTCTGCTACCACTGAGACAGAAGAGCAGGACGTACAGCGTGACGTGTACCGTGTGTGGATGCTGAATTTAAGAGAGTTCAACATTACTTGGAAGAAACTCCCTTCCCTGCCAAGAACGGGAAGATATGTTTACGTGGCCAACTGTTTGGGAGAGAGTTACATATGCCAGCGAAGCTCTAGGTTTTCATGGGAGGCAGATGGAATATGGAAACTCTCAGCAAGTGGAGAAAGTAAGAGCGAATGGCATTGGCAATGTATTGACACTAATGCGTCGCCTCCCAAAAACTTGAATTTACATACCTCGGATGCCCTCCCATCGTATATTGAAATAATCCACCTATCCAAAGACATGGGTAGGGTTTCAATGAGAAGTCTATACACAAGACTCTCCATTCGCTATCAGAGTGCTGCAAATTATACAGTTCTAGGGGTCTCAACATATGTTTCACATGTAATTTCATGTATTTTATTGATCCCAGGTGGAGATGGAAGCGGTGGAAACGAAATTCGGGCGGCCATCCATGACGACCTGTATTACTTAGAGGGTGGATTATACCTAAGAAAACTAGATTTCTATAACGAGATGACCAGAATGGTGGAAGTCGAGGAATGTGTTGATTTTGCGGAGGACTGGCATATTGAACTGCAGAACCACAAACACTGTAGCCCGAGGGCCATCAAGCTTTTCCGCAGGTGGCATCCATGTAAAATAGCCCATACCCTAAATTTGTTGAAATATTAAAGTCACCTGCCATGCCTTTGGGCAGGAAGGAAACAAGTACACAAAGGCAGCAGAGCGTGGAGTGCACAACACTCTGCATTGAAGAAGAATGGAGATGAATTTACTCCTGATGGGCCGCAGCCACGGATTGCAGAAGAATTAACTCAGTGATGGGCAGAGCCATTTTTTGTCTACGGAAGAACAGAGATTAGCTTTACGGAGGGGCAGATTGAGTTAAGACAGTCATTTCGGGCTTTAAAGCCCTCAACAACCAAAGTTATTTCTGAAACAGTGTCTTGTTGATGAGGACTTCTGCGATGCGATCACAATCGCAAATCGCAATACAAATGTTACAAGGACCGAGTGTCTTGTTGATATGGAGCCGCGATGCGATGTGATCCAATCGCAATCACATATCGCATTAATCAAATGTCTTGCAGATGTGTTGAGTTCTGCATTGGAACGTTTTAATATAAACCGAAACCATATAATAAATCTCCCTCCCGTATAGCGCGAGGCCCGTGGGTCCACCTGACCATGTGGCGATATTTCAATGGAATTGTAGGAGCGCAATCGCAAGGATCAATCGGCGGTATTTTTTTATGAGCCCCGATTGAAGGCCGGACCCGATCCGATTATGTACCACAGCTTATTGGTAAATCGCATCCGGATCATTGATCGCAATCGGAAGGTTTTGTGTTTTGGGCCCGATTGCACATTGTTTAAAAGTGCGGACCCGATGGTAGAATACAGTGGAGTTAATAAAGTTCAATCGCATCCGGATTTTGATCGGCAATAGCAACTCTTTTGAATGAGGCCCGATCGCACATTGTTGAGGTGGCGGACCCGATTGGTTTATGAGGCAGCTTTTATAATTGCCAATCGCATCCGCTTTCGGATCGCAATCGGAACTTTTGTTGTGTGCACTTGTTTGTTGTTTGCGATTGCGATGTGGTCCCCACCTTCTATGGCGCGCATCGTATTTGTTTTAAAAGTTTTAATATGGTTTATGTAATGTTTTAATATGCGCGGCATATAAAAGCCAAAGGCCCGCGAAGTCTATTGTATTGTATTTTTTTTGTCTTATTGTTTCGCACAGCAGCGCGGAAATAGAATGAAATACACAGCAGTGTGTTGACTGTTGAAGATAGAGTAATGTTCTTGAGAGACAGAGAGTGTTTTCTGTGCACTGCGTCTGTAGCAGTCACCTTTGTTGCTATCCCTCTCTTAAGAGGAAGAATTTGTAACAGTTTTGAAAGTAATAGAAGTTTGTTTTAAAGACCTGAAAGCTCTGTCTCCTGTCAATTTTTTTAACTTCTCTGTGTTTCGGAGGAGAGCCTATTCTCTTCACTTGGAATTCTCAAAATTCCAACATGGTATCGGAGCTAGTCTAGGCTCTTTGAAGATTTCAAAGAAGCTGAAGAAGAAGACCTGTTGCAGCGTTTCTCTCCAGCAGCGTGAAAAGCTCAACAGAAGTCAAGGTCAGGTATTTCTCAAAGATAAAAGTGCAGTTGTTTATTGTTTAAAGATTTTGTTCTTTCAAGAAGGAAAGACAGTTTGTTTAAAGTCTGAGTTCAGTTTAAGAAGCAATGGCTGGACCAAGCACTGGTATGAATCTTGGAAGTGTTCAGCTTCCACAGTTTAATGGAAAGAACTATGATTATTGGGCCATTACCATGAGAGCCCTGTTTGTCTCACAAGACTTGTGGGAACTAGTAGAAGATGGTTTCATAGAACCAGCTGATGAGCAGGCTTTTAATGCCTTAACTCAAGCGGAGAAAGATGTATTGAAGAATAATAGGAAGAAGGATGCCAAAGCTCTCTTCTGTTTGTATCAAGCTATAAATGAGAGTGTGTTTCCAAGGATAACAGCAGCTAAGAAATCCAAGGAGGCATGGGAAACTCTGAAAGTAGCCTATCAAGGTATGGAGAAAGTTAAAACAGCAAAACTTCAATTGCTGAGAAGAGATTTTGAAACTCTTTGCATGAAAGAGTCAGATAGTGTTGACACATTTTTCACACATGTGATTGGGACTGTCAATCAGATAAGATCCCATGGAGAAACTCTTGAAGATAAAAGGATTGTGGAGAAACTTTTGAGATGCTTACCCTCAAAGTTTGATGTTATTGTTACCACCATAGAAGAGACCAAAGATCTCTCACAGTTCACAGTGGATGAACTTCATGCCTCGCTGATAACTCATGAACAAAGATTGAGCAGAGATGAATACTCATCTCTTGAGCATGCCTTCAAGACCCAGATGCCTTCAGGAAGAGGAAGAGGTCAAAGAAAAGGAAGAGGAAGAGGCAGAAGTCAGAATAGAGGTGGAAGGGACAGCTCTTCACATTCACATGGAAGGAGCAACAGTCAAAGCCAGAGCCATGGCCAATGCAACAGCATGCAAGGTGGACATCAACACCAACATGCTCAAGGAAAAAGGTATGAAAAATCCAATGTCCAGTGTCATTATTGCAAGAAATATGGGCACTATGCCAATGAATGTAGAAAGAAGCAAAATGACATAAAGTATAGGCAGAATGCTAATGTAGCAAAAGAGGAAAAGAACCCAAGTAATGTGTTGTTAGCTTGTAATGTAGCACAAGATAAAGAAGATGATGTTTGGTTCTTAGATTCTGGATGTAGTAATCACATGACTGGCAACAGAGCAATGTTTGCCAATCTTGATGAAGAAGTCAAATCTGAAGTGACCACAGGGACTGATACTAAAATCTCTGTCAAAGGGAAAGGCAGAGTAAGTATTCGAGCAAGGAATGGGGAGCAAAATTTTTTTCCTGATGTGTATTATGTTCCAGGTCTGAAATGTAATATTTTGAGCGTTGGGCAGCTCATAAACAAAGGTTACAATGTTATATTCAAAGATGATGTGTGCACCATAAGAGATATTCCTCCAAGTAAGAAAATTATTGCTGAAATACAAATGACCAGCAATAGAATGTTTCCGCTCAAGCTCAACATTTACTTGAAAGGAAAAGGAAAGAATGTAGCAGCTGTAACTCAAGAGGCCTTCCAGAAGGAAGAGAAAGATGAAAATTGGTTATGGCATCTGAGATTTGGACATCTAAATTTCGGAGGCTTTAATTTGCTTCACATAAAAGGAATGGTAAGAGGTTTACCACTGATAGAGAAGCTTGACAGCCTATGTGAAGGCTGCATCTTGGGAAAGCAACACAAAGAAAATTTTCCTTCAGGGAAAATCATAAGGGCAAAAGCACCTTTGGAAATAATCCACTCAGATTTATGTGGGCCGATGCAAACAACATCTGTTTCGGGCAGCAATTACATGCTGACTTTCATTGATGATTTCACACGAAAAGTGTGGGTTTATTTCTTAAAATATAAGAGTGAAGTCTTTCAGAAATTTCGACAATTTAAAGCTCTTGTAGAAAAACAGAGCGGACTGCACATTAAAGTCCTCAGAATAGACAGAGGAGGTGAATATATATCAAAGGAATTTCTACGTTTTTGTAGAGAGAACGGCATACACAAGCAGTTTACCACAAGGTACACGCCGCAACAGAATGGAGTTGTTGAAAGGAAGAATCGAACCATAATGGAGATGGTGAGAAGTATGCTAAAGGCGAAACACTTACCGAATGAGTATTGGGAAGAAGCAGCAAACTGTGCTGTATACATTTTGAATAGATGCCCTACAAAAGCAGTGATGAACAAAGTTCCAGAAGAAGTGTGGAGTGGCAGAAAACAGGGAGTCACTCACATGAGAGTTTTTGGATGTGTTGCATATGCACACATTCCTGACAAATTGAGAAAGAAGTTGGATAGTAAGGGGGAGAAGTGCATTTTCCTTGGATATTGTGAAGATTCCAAAGGATACAGACTGTATAACCCATCCACAAAATAATTTTTTAATTAAAGGTGAGATGTGCACTCGATTTGCCAGTTTTAGATGCATGTAAATAAAGGCAAATAATGTCAAAACTTTTTTATTCATGATGAAGAAGAAGGAGATGTGGTTGAGATTAATAACCCATCCGAAGCAAAACCTCCACCATCACAAGGACAAGAAGGACGCCAAGCAACAGCGAGAAAACCCTTGAGAAGAAGCGGTAATGGTTCACTGAAAGCACACCACATGGAGTAGAAATGAGTGCTTCAACAAGCACGTCTACACTAAGTGAACAAGGAACAAGGTTCAAGCCTTAGAGAAATTTATGAGCAAGGAGAAGCAAATGAAGGTATGAATTCCCTATTTGCTTTTTATTTTTAAGTTGATGATCTTATTCATTTTGAAGATGCTATTAAAGATAGAAAATGGATAGAAGCTATGGATGATGAAATTAATGCCATGTATAGTTATGCAAACATGGGATTTGCTGATCTCCTGGCGAAAAGAAATCATTGGAGTTAAATGGGTCTATAACACCAAAAGCAATGTCAAGGAAAAATAGAAAGACACAAGGCGAGCCTTGTTGTCAAAGGATATAGCGTAAGCATGGGATTGATTATGAAGAAAATTTTTGCACCGCCTGGCAAGAATGGAGACAAGTGAGAGCAAGTATTGCCAATAGCAAGAAAAAAAAATGGAAAGTATATCGTATGGATGTAAAATCTGCATTTTTAAATGGAGTTTTAATGGAATAGGTATATGTGGAACAACCTCTCGGATATGAGAAGAAAGGCCAAGAGCATAAGTGTCCGCATTGAAGAAAGATCTTTGGTACGAAGCAAGTGCCAAGAGCATGGTACAAGAGGATGTACTCCTATCTACCGGAAATGGATTTGAAAAGTGTGAGGGAGAACCCACCCTCTACATCAAAGAAAAGGATGATAAAATGTTGATTGTTGTTTTGTATGTTGATGATCTATTTTTTTAAGGTAATGATGATTACCTTTGCTGAGAATTTTAAAACAAACTTCATGAAATATGAATTTGAAATGACCGATATGGGTTTACGGAGATACTTCTTGGGAATAGAAGTAGAGCAGGTGAAAAAGGAATTTTTATTTCTCAAGCAAAAATATGTGTGAATCAAAGTTTTAGAAAGATTTAATATGCAGCAGGAGTGCAAAGCTGCAATTACTCCCACAAAGAATGGGATTGAAGTTGAGTAAAGATGACAACAAGGATTTTGATGCGAGTTTATATAAAAGCATAGTTGGCAAATTTCATGTATTTGACCGCAACCAGGGGCCGCATATTATGCATGTTGTTAGTTTAATTTCTAGATTTATGGAGAAGCAAAAGAAGCAACATTGGCAAGCAAAGAAAAGAGAATTTCGAGGTAAGGGGAAAGGAACTAAAAGATTTGGCATTTATATACTACTTCGTAAAATCTCGTAATTAGTCGGGATACACCGATGTTGATCGTCGGGAAGTGTAGATGATTGGAAGAGCACTTCCGGTTATGTTTTTCATATGGGTTCAGGAGCCATTTCATGGGCTTCTAAGAAACACCATTGTAGCATTATCTACAAAGCAGAGGCAAAATATGTGTATACGAAGGAAGAAGAAAGATGTCAAGCAATTTGGATGAGAAGAAATGTTAAGAATTTTATGCCAAGAACAAGTAAAAGGGACAAGCATTTATTGTGACACAATAGCTCAACACATGAATACAAGAATTTTGTGTTTCATAAGAGAACGAAGCACATAGATACAAAGTTTCATTATATCGCAGAATTGGTGAACAATGGATAAATTGTTTTACAAAGATTGTAAAAACGTAGGAGCAATATGCGTATATTTTAACAAAGCCATCAAAGGTGTACACTTTTGAATTTTTAAGAAAAAATGCTTAGGTATGATGGATAACCCGTAAGCCGACTTTAAGGGGGAGTGTTAGAAATATTAAAGCCACCGCCACTTTGGGTAGGAAGGAGAGGCAAGTACAAGGCATCGGGACCGTAGTTTTTGAGTGCACAACACTGTATTAAAGAAGCATGGGAAAACCATAAGGATGAATTTATCGATGTTGGGCAGTTGTGCATGTTATCAGCAGAGGAATTAATTTGGGAATGATGGGCGAAGTCATTTTTGACGAGGAATGGGAGATTTCCCGTGATTTAAAACTACTAGAGAACATAATTTACTTAAATGCCTATCAAGCTTTAACGCCTCAACAACCAATATCAAGAGAAATGAACAAAATGTGTTTAAGACAAAGCGAAAGTCCCTATATTTATGAAAGGGCCCGACAAGTGGTCCTTACCACTTTAGCGCCAAAGCGCAAATTGCGTATCGCAAGATTTTGAGTTTAAGTGTCTTGTTGATATGGAAATCCACGATGTGCGATGGTCGCACCATCGCAGCCTCGCAATTTTAATCACCCTCCACCCATGCCGCAGTTCCACCGAAAGTCACAATGTGCGATCGCTCGTGCCACCGCACGATCGCGTAATCGCGTGTTTTATATGTGTTCAGCCACATGTGTTATCACACCATTGAAAATTGCGATATGCGCCATCGCAATATCGCACCGTCGCAAGTTTTGTTGTTCGCCGTTCCGCCATATCGCACATCGCAAAATGGCCAACCGCGATGTGGTCCCCACTCGTACGTCGCGCCAATGTTAAATTTTATTGTTGCGCAAAGGTTTTCCTTTGTAATATGGTCTTTTATTTGTTTTATCTCTTTTGTTTTTGGTTTTGTTCCGCCGCACTATATAAAGGTGAAAAGGGCTCGAGAGCCATAGAGTAACGTAATGCATTTCGTCGTAATCGTTGTGTGGAGAGCCCGCAGCAAGAAAACACAAGAAGAAGAACAGAAAGCACTTTTTTAGCATTCTTGAGAGACAAGAGAGAAGTTTTATTTTGAAGCACCATGTGTGTATGCGCCTTGATTGTATTTGGTGAACTTTCCATCAAGAAAAAAATTTCAGAATAATTTTTTTTAAGTTCCGCTATTGAAATAGAAAGCATTTTTCATGCAATCTCTCGTCCGAAAGAAAAATATTTGTTTTTAATATCTCTCCGTGCTGTAGAGGGGAGCTTTGCCTCCCTTCATTTCTCGTTGTTTGGAATTCCTAATATTCCAACATTAATATTATAGACTATAATTAATTTTATGAAATATAGTGAACCGAGTAAACAAGTACGATGGCTATATAAGTACTAAAGTTTTGTTTAATTGGGTAAGGTGAAATATAGTGAACTGAGGAAAACAACTATGATTGGCTATATAAGTGCTACAATTTTGTTTAATCAGGCAGTGGCTCTCATGATGGCCATTGTTGGTTCAGCCTTATAGTTCTAAAATGTTTATCAATGTTGAGTTATTCGGTTTATTTATGTGATAAGTATTTCATCTATTCAATTTTGAAAAAGAGAAGAAAATGGGTGGGCCATAACGAAGATGCCCAATAGTCTTGATTGTAGTTTTAAATGTTTATCAATGTTGATTTATTTGGTTTATTTTGTATATATTTATTTATTTATTTAAAAAGAGAAGAAAGTGGGTGGGCCATAATGAAGATGGGTTGTAATATCATTCTATATTATGAGTTGATTTTCAAAATTGAAAGTGGAATAAATGTTTATCAATGTTGAGTTATTTAGTGTATTTATGTAATAAGTATTTGATTTATCAAATTTAATTGATTTTCAAAATAGAAAGTGGAGTAAATGCTTTGAAATGACATTTTTAAGAGAAATAGTTTTTTATTTTCGATTAATTTTTTTGAATCGTTTTTTTTTATGGTACATTTTTTTTTTTCAATTTAAGGGAAAGAGGAAGGTGAATATAAAAATAAGTATGTAGTCATTATAACCATATTTTTTATTATCATGTTACTTGTAACGAATTGAATTTGGGTGAGAAGATAACAACCATTTTACCTAGCTATCCGAGGTAACCTCAATTGGCCAACCAAACCAATATTGTTAATGTTACAATGATAACAAACTCTTTCATGGCAAAGTATTTTTAAAATTGACTAATCTTCAGCTTCACCCCGAAAACACATAATAAGTAGTTGTTAGTTTAGCAATTTTTTTCTCTCTTTGCACTCTCAAAGATATGTTTTAGGTTTTCATATTATGGTTGATCACCTTCTTTGAAATATCATGTAAATTTTTTTATCACATCATATTTTATTTATAAAATTTTGGTACCATAATTTATTTAATATTATCTTCTTTTTTTTCTACTAACTTATCTATTTCTTTATTAGTCAATGGCTTTGTCAAGACTTGACATCCATATCCCATCTTTACTTGTGTGTAAGGTGGTTTTGGTTATAGTTTGAAATAGTTTTAATAAGCTTATTTTCTTCCATGTTGTTTATATTGTTCTTATTCATTACTTACCTATTGATCATGTACTATTAACATGAGAAATGCTTCGTTTAAGTGAGATATGATAAAATCTATTTGCTTTATTTTTTAATTGTTATATCCTTCAAAATGAATCTCCATCTAAATACTACGCACATCCCCAAGCTTGAGGTCCATATAGCCACAATAATAAGTGCAAGAAGATTGTCACATAGGATTTTTTTTTGTTTCTTATCTCATATTCAAAAGTTAAATGAATTATTATTCTTTTCAAGTTCATAATTATGTTTTCTTACCATCAGCTACGTATTTCTCAACACTATATTTCCATTTAAATTTTATATGTGATGAATATCAATTCCAAGATATATTTATATTCAAAATTTTTCTCGTAATTATTTAAAAAAATATAATATATATCTTGTTAGATTTATTGACCACACTTAGGTTGGTCTTCTTCAAAGAAAAACACTAAAATATCAAAGTATATAAAAAATGGGTAAGAAAGAAAAGACAACATCGACTAACTCCAATATTGAAATTATTTTCTCCATCATTCACCATTCCTAAAATCAGCAATGATATCTCTAATACAATATTATTACGATATCACGAAGACTTGGGTTGGTCTTCGTTCAAAGAAAATTCTAACCTACCAATTTATATAGAGGAAAGAAAAAAAGATAACATTGACTAACTCCAATATTGAAATTATTTTTTTTTGACCAACCTCGTTCACCATTCCTAAAGCCAACAAGGATATTCTAATACAATATTGTTATGATAACCCACAACTACAGAGTCATTGCAATATATTCTAACTCATTTTAAATGTTTAAATGTTCTTAAATTAAAGGAAACAACAAAGAATATTTGTTTCAATATACTTTGTAATGATATAGGTTTGCACATAATTGGTATACTTTAAAATTTGATATATCCTTTATTTATATTTTTTCATTTATATATATATATATATATATATAACTCTTTTGGTAAAATGATATAGTTTTTATATATTATCTGTGATATTCTAAATTGACATGTCCTTTTATATATATATATATATATATATATATATATATATTAACTTTTAATATTCTAAAATAATTTTTTTTATTTGATTTATATTAAAAATTGATTTAATATTTTATTTAATTATGAAATTGATTTTATTTTATTAGATATAAATATTTTTGGTCATATAAGTAATTTTATGATACTCATTTTTTTTTTAATAGATTTCCATAATTTCCAATTCAATAAATAATAATTATGATGTGGACTAAATAGAGATTTAATGCTTTTGGAATATTGTATAATATTTTAACAGTCACAAATTGAAGGCTAAAATTTATCTCATAATTATTTATGTTATTTTTTTTTATTTTATTAAATTAATTAATATAAAAAATTTCGTATAAATATGAGTTGTGATCTTTTAGCATTGGATATTTCTAAATCATGGTATTGGCTCCATAGTTTTATAATAAAATCTATTTAACTAGTATACCTAAAACCAATATCTATCGTTAAGAATTTTATTACATGTTTTTGAAAGTTCATCTAAGTATATTTAACTCATGTATTATTATTTTTATAATAATTATAATAATAATTTAAATTATAAATATGCTTATTAATTTCTTATAAAAAAAAATAATTTTTAACAATCTAATATATATTATGAGATAAATGTTTTAATGTTTATAGCCATTTAATAACTATTTAATTTAGATATCATATACATCAATAAATATTTCATGATAAACTATATAATATTCTATAAAGAATTTGTAAACATAAAAATCTACCAATATATGAGATATAGTAAAAAAAAAATTCCAACATATTTACTTCTTAACTAATTTTATATACCAATGTATTTTATAGTAAAAAAAATATCAACATATTTATTTATAGAATTCTCTTCTATAATGTTTATGGGGATTTCCAACTAAGCTACACCACTAGGGCAATTTTGAGAGTTTGTTTTAAAACTCAATACAAGTTAAACTTGAAAAACTCTTAGCAAAGATATATTCACATGATATATTTAAAACCTCATAAAATTAACAAAATTAGTATTATTATTATTATTATAAAAGTAATTAATATATGAGTTAAACTATATTTTTAATCATGGAGATTGAGGTCTACTCTACCTTTGGAAATTCTAAACTTGTAAAGAGATTTTTTCATAATACCATAGGTCAATATCATGGCTTATCAATACCAAACATGCTCATTATGACATATATTGATATAAAATTTTATTTTAGTTAATTATTTTGAGATAAATTCTTTAGGAAAATCATATCTAACTCTGATGATAAATATTAAATTCTCGCATATCTCATAGAGCCTAAATCTCTACCATCCACTTAATAATGATTTAAATTCAAATTATGAAGAACTATGCTCAAACAGACATGTCTATCAACATAATTAATTATTGTAATCTATATAAGTTAAAAAATTACATATTTAAATAGTTATAAATTAAATAGTTAATCAATAATTTTAATAATGAATTTTGATTTATATGAAAAAAATTCAATAAAAAAAACCATGGGATAGGTTATCATCTCATTATAAATTCGATTAACACTAACCACCATAATCTCAAACAAAACTAGTTAATTCATGTTTCATGTTTAATAAATCCAACATTATTGAATTCAAATTGTATCTTGTTACACCAAAGTTTTTTTTCATTCAATTTTTTGAGTAATGGCGTTTCTACTCTAATTTTACTATAGTAAAACATAGTTAACCATGTTTATTTTTAAGTCTATAATGTATATGTTAAGATTTAATATTAATAATATTAACAATTTTTTGTTATAATATTACTAATATTAAGAGATAGGCTATAATAACATTTAATATAATTTTATATCATTATTAATGGAAATAATTATGATTTTTAAATGAAGAAAAATATTACCAGTATTATTAAGAAATCATAAAAATTAACAAAAGAATAAAAATTATTAATAATTAGTTAAATATTATTATTATTTGTTAATTAATTATAAATATGTTAAGTATTTAATCAAATAATTAATTATTTAATCAATATTAATCATAAAAGTAACATCGATAGGATTAATCACAACAATAATAATAATAATAATAATAATGAAATAAAAATAACTAGTTAATTATTATTCTTTACTATTTAAATATGAATAAATTACTTATTAATTATGTATTAATTAATTATTTTCTGAATTAATTATTAATGATTGAAATAAAAATAAATGAGTTAATTATTATTAATATATAATGTTATTAAATTTAATTAATAATAATATTTAAAAATAATAATAGTAGTAATATTAATTTATAACAATAAGCATGCCAAGTCTTATTAGCACAATTACCGTGATGTGGGTGACAACCACAAGAACATGTGGATGCGCCCACCGAATATTTTAATGGCTCAGGCCATCCTTAATACCGAGTAGGCATTATTCCTATCGTCTCGCATCGCTTTTTAAATATCCATTGTAGTCTATGAAGGCTCTAATTGTATTGTATTTCGGGTGATGAGGTGGGGGTCCGTAGAGAAATTGAGTTTCGAACTATGGTTTTCTTGTCATGGGTCATGGCCCTATGTGCGAGGGATGTGTGGTATGGACTGAATTTCTGAGCAAGGTGAGATCCTCGTCGTCGGGAGGCCCATGGACTCGCACACCGAGGTGTTTACGACACCGTGGCTCGACTGTGGTCTTTAGAGCTGGTTTATTTTGTGTCCAACTCGCCCATGGAGGAAAAATTTTGTTCTCAACCACACCATTAGTTTCTTAGTCCGTAGTTACACTCCATCTTGGTTTCGTGTGGAGAATCTTCGTGCCGGGCCTCCATTGGTATCGGGAAGGGGTGGGTTCCATTAAAATTGCCCTCTGACAGTTTTCCTTTGGCTCGGGTGGGTCCCAAAACCGTCGTCGTGAGGATGCACCGAGCTTTATTCTAGGTGTCAAGGAGGTCTCCCGAAGTCGGCGGCCGAGCCTCGAGTCCCCGGGCCTAGTCTCGTAATTGGTTATGTGCTCTCATATTCACTCCCTTACTGCTCCATTTGGTTTTCTTTCTAGAAAATAAGGTTAACTGGCAGACCTTGAAAGGATTGCACCGTGGGCCGGTGTGGATTTTTTGTCCATATTCGCTCATTTATAATTCCCCGTTCGCCCGAATGACGCGCCGAGGGTCTTCCAATGTGCCAGGGGGAGCTAGTCTTCATCCATAAGTGAATCAACAACATAGCGAGGAGAACCACTCATCCTCCGATGATGCACTAACCGGGACACAGGAGGATGTGGCCATTTCTCCCGCTCGCTCTCTATGGAAATTTTTAGCTCCAAATACCCTAGATACGATTGCATAGCATATGCATAATGTTTAATTTAATATATATATATGAGGAACCAACATTGTGAGGACTAGAACGAACTAGGAGGCTTACATTAATGATGTGAAACATATCTAGAATGAGATCCTCGGGAAACTGAAAGCCTCGACGACACCACACCGACGCAAGAATAATCACCTTCGCATCATGGAGGCGAGGATTGAACACACTAACTTCCACATGTATGATCACGCAACTCTATTTGTTGCCCTTGATGTCTTTCCACCTAATCCACCTCCTTGAGAGTTTGTTTCTTATCAGATGTGGTTCAATTTTGGTAAATGTATGGTATTGCGCAGTGTAGCGTTCTGCTAAAAATAAAACTGCAATTTTGGGTGTAACTATTTTCAAGTCCCTATGCTCTCCGAATTGCCTCCTATGATAAGGAAGAGTCCTTGGAGATGAATTTTGTAATTAATTTCTTCCAATAATATAATGCAAACTTTTTGACCCAAAAAAGTCCTACTAGCATAATTGTTGATGGGCCTCGTCACAAGGACGAATTTTAGGATCAAACGTGACAGAGGGTTGCTTCGCATCCGTGCTAGGGGGAGACAAATTAAACCTAGTTTTCTTAGTGCTAGGGGAGGAGACAAGTTAAACCTAGTTTTCTTAGTGCTCGTGTGGCCCAAGAGCGATCGTGGGGTGATAATAAGCATAATAATAATCTGATAATTATATAGAGCATATTAACCACATTTACTAATATGGTTGTGCTAATCTAACGAAAATGATCATTAAAATTTAATTTAATTCCTTCATATATGAAAAAATGAATAGAAGAGATGCTCTCGTGATAATAAGCATAATAATAATAATAATAATATAGAGGCTATTAACCACATTTACTAATATGGTTGTGCTAGTCTAATGAACAATGATCATTAAAATTTAATTTAATTTCTTCATATATGAAAAAAAATGAATAAGAAGCCTTCTTTATTAAATCTCTCTCTCTTGAATTTTGGATTTAAACAAAAAGTGTTTAAAAATTATCTTTTCTTATTTTTTTATTTTTATTTTACTCTATAATATTTCCAATTATCCAAATCAAATTAAAAATAACTCTTCATAACAAATTTAATTTAATTATAGATTTTTGAAAGTATAAAGCAAATTAAAAAAATAACATACTCGACATTCTAGAATATTTCAAAATCAACAACAAAAATATGAAGAATTGTGTTAGAGGCGTATGCATAACAATTTCTTTTACTTTGCACGCAGCAAAGTGGTGTCACAATACTTAGGTTGTTGTATTCATTTACCCTTCCGATCGATTTGAGAGGCCGTTCGCTTAACAATTACTCAAATTGTTTTCTTATATGATTTAAAGTCGCGCTCACTTGGATTTTCGCTTGTGTTGTTTTAGGTGGGTTTCACCAAAATTGAGTAGAACACTATATTTCGCTTTGTGTTGTAGGTGGGGTTTCACCAAAATTGAGTAGAACACTATAATTTGTATCGTTTAATTTTTTTTGATTAATTAAAAATTTACTTATAAGAATATTTTATACAATCACATGAAAAGTTTAATAATATAGCTAACCATTCATTTGTATTTGTAATTTGATAAATATAATCATAAAAATAATAATATTAGAGTTGTTTAATTAGATGGAGGAATTGTCACCATGGTTAAAATTGGCTAGAATTTTGGGTAATTTTTTTTTAAGAAATTTCATAGTAACAAGTTGTTTGAATCACGATTTCGATGGTGGAAATAGATTCAGCACCATAAAAAACCTTTAGGGTATCCAAAATATTAAAGTTTGATAGTTTTGGCGTAAATCCTTGTCAAATTTTCTTAAAATCTTACCAAAATTTCCAAAATAAAAAACAATCTACTAAAAACTACAACATAATATTATTAAAAAAAAAACCTTATTTATAAAATCCAAATCCAAATTGTTTCTTGACCAATTAAAATGCTACCTATTTTAAAATGTTTATCCTATGTGCGACGTCGCATATCGTTTTTTATAAAATTTGAAGTTGTCTTTATTGTATAGAATTGAAAGTGCGTGTTGATCAATAGATATTAGTTGGGTTGTTAGGTTCATTGAAGTTGTATCTTTAGCTAAATTGCCGCTTCTTCCGTTGAGCTTCGTGTGTTCTATCAACTTAGTATTTGGCTTGAGATTCCAAGTTTCTCTCGATTTGAAATTTATCTCGTCTCCGGCATTTTGCAAGATTCATCCTATCCGTTAGGTGGCCGATTATTTTGTATAGAATCTAACATAGTGTCCCCTTGGATTGGCTTGTCCTATATGATACATGACCAATTATTTTGTAATGGTATTGGAGAAACTCATATCCCACTTTATCTTCCGATTGATTGATTGAGAATCTATCCATCTACTTATATTTCCAAAATTGCCTTCCGTAACAACAATTTCCGAAAGAATCTAAAGTAATGTCCTCACTAATATTAGGTTGTACCCCTCGATCCGTTCTTCCCCCTTTCGACAATCTATACATCTCCCGTACCTTCGCGTGACCGAGTTTTATTATTTCAACTTGATTGATTGGCTTAACCGCATCGTGTCGTCTCCGAAATGTATGAATTCTCAATCAATCAAAAGGAAAACATAAGGTACGCCCGGTCTTTCGGCTGAAAAAAGGTACCCCCCGGTGAGCTAGAGTACCCTCGCCCAAGACACTATTTATTTATGCACAATCGTCAAAATAAAACCAAAGGCCGATGCCATGCACCGTTCGTTGCGGAAATGTGACGAGAGGATAACTTCCGTGGGGATGCATATCTATCTATTTGCATATCTACATATAAGGCAATTTTGTTTAATTTTATCTTTGCATTTCCGTAATCGAAAGTCTCGAATGCAGTTAATCCCGGTTTCTTCTGTGGACTCCAAGAAGCTCGTATATATCTTTCAAGTTGTATATAATTTTTATTATCTATATATATAAATTAGATTAAATTATTGGTAAATTAAATATCATTTTTGGGATTCAACTAGGTTAAGTAAGTCATTCATGTATGACCATTTTCATAAGAGCATTACTCTAGGCAATAAGTGCTAAGTGGATTATTCAAAAATCATGAGAAATTAGAGTCGTGACTACCTCTCGCGAAAATGGTCATGCATGAATGAGTTACTTAACCCATATGAATCCCAAAATGATATCTAATATAATGCACTCCGAAACCCTCATACTTAAAATACAAAGAGTAAAGGGATCTCTATTTGAATGGTTCATGAGGCACAATACTTGCTAAGGTTTGCAAATGGAGTAGCAAGATAAGTGGGCTTCGATTGTGGGGAAAACTCCACACTTAAGCGTGCTTGAGCCAGAGGAGTTCTCGGGATGGGTGACCTCCCGGGAAGTCCCGGTTACTAGTTGCAAGCCCCGAAGGGGATGATTGACGTTATGCGATTAGTTTTCACTAGTTTGAATCCCACTTCCGTAATGAGTACAGGACTATTCAAAAATCATGAGAAATTGTCAGCTTGCGACTACCTCTCATGAAAATGGTCATACTTGAATGACTTACAATGAGTGCTAAGTGGACTATTCAAAATCATGATAAATTAGTCACTTGTGACTACCATGAAAATGGTCATATATGAATGACTTAAAAATGATATCTAATATAATGCAATCGCGGAAACCCCTCATACTTAAAATGCAAAGAGTAAATGGATTTATATCATAATGTCTATGAGGGCACAATACTTGCTAAGGTTTTAAATGGGGTGGCACAGCGTGGGCTTGACTGTGGGGGGAAAATCCAGCACAGCTAAGCGTGCTTGAGCGAGAGTGAGTTCAGATGGGTGACTTCCGGAAGTCCTAGTTACCGAGTGTAAGCCCCAAGTGATGATCGATGCTATGTGATTCTTTTCACTAGTTTCAATCCCACTTCTTCACTTCGTGAGCATCACCCGCCGTGCTGAATGCTAAGTGGACTATTCAAAAAATCATGAGAAATTAGTCGTATTGCGACTAGCTCTCATGAAAATGGTCATACATGAATGACTTACTTAAGGTAGTTGAATCCCAAAAAATGATATCTAATATAATGTACTAATAAAACCCCTCATATGAATACTTAAAATAGAAAGAGAAAAGGGATCTCTATTTGAATGGTTCATGAGGCACAATACTTGCTAAGCTAAAATGGGATAGCAAGCTAAGTGTGGGCTTGATTGTGGAGAGTCTACGCTTGCCGCTTGATCCGCAGGAGTTCTCGATGGGTGACCCCCGAGAAGTCCTCGTTACTAGGTGCAAGCCCGTAAGTGATGATCGACGTTAAGTGATTCTTTCACTAGCTTCATTCCACTTCTTCACCCATGTGCATCACCCGATGCAATGAGTGCTAAGTGGACTATTAAAAAATTATGAGAAATTAGTCGCCTGCCACTACCTCTCATGAAAATGGTGATACATGAATGAATTACGAATGAATTACTTAACGCAGCTTGAATCCCAAAAATGACATCTTTAATATAATGCAATCGGTATGGAAACACCTCATACTTAAAATACAAAGAGTAAAGGGATCTCTACTTGAATGGTTCATGAGCAGCAATACTTAGTAAGGTGTTGCAAATGGAGTAGCAAGCTAAGTGGGCTTGATTATGGGGAAAAACTCCAAAGTTAAGCGTGCTTGGAGCTATTGCCAGGAGTTCTAGGATGGGTGACCTCCCCGGAAGTCTCCGGGCACGGTGCAAGCCTGCATAGTTGGTTACAAATAAGCACGCTGGGGCCGCAGGATTTTCGGATGGGTGACCTCCCGGAAGTCCCGATTAAAGGCGAAGCCCCGAAAGTGATGATTGATGTTATGTGATTCTTTTCACTAGTTTCAATCCCACTTCTTAACCCCCGTGAGCATTACCCGATGCAATGAGTGCTAAGTGGACTATTCAAAAATCATGAGAAACTAGTCGCCTGCAACTACCTTCATGAAAATGGTCATACATGAATGACTTACTTAACGCAATTGAATCGCAAAATGATATCTAACATAATTCACTCATAAACCCTCATACTTAAAATAAAAAGAGTAAAGGGATATCTACTTGAATGGTTCATGAGGCACAATACTTGCAAAGGTTTTGCAATGGGGTAGCAAGTTAAGTGGGCTTGATTGTGGGGAAAACTCCACAAATAAGTGCAGCACTTGAGCCGCAGTAGTATCGGGATGAGTGACCTCCTAGGGAGTCTTGGTTAATGGGTGCAAGCCCCTAAGTCATGATTGAAGTTATGTGATTCTTTTCACTAGTTTCAATCCCACTTCTTCACCCTTGTGAGCATCACCCGATGCAAATGACCGATAAGTGGACTATGCAAAAATCATGTGAAATTAGTGAGTTGCAACTACCTTCTCATGAAAATGCTCATACATGAATGACTTACTTAACGCAGTTGAATCCTAAAAAATGATATATAATGTAATGCATCATGCGTAAACCCTCATACTTAAAATACAAAGAGTAAAGGGATCTCTACGCCAATGGTTCATGAGGCACAATACTTACTAAGGTTTTGCAAATGGGGTAGCAAGCTAAGTGAGCTTGATTGTGCGGAAAATTCCACAAGCTAAGCGCGCTTGAGCCAAAGGAGTTCGGGGATCTGCACCCTCCCGGAAGTCCTCGCTTTTACCAAAGTAAGCCCCGGAAGTGATGATTCATGTTATGTGATTCTTTTCGCAGTTTCAATCCCACTTCTTCAAAGGGAATATTCAAAATCATGAGAAATTAGTCGCTGCTACTACCTCTCATGAAAATGGTCATACATGAATGACTACGAGTTGAATCCCAAAAATGATATCTATTATTGATAAATGTTTATAAAAAATCATGAGAAATTAGTCGCCTGCTACCTCTCATGAAACGATCATACATGAATGACTTACTAGTTGAATCCCAAAAATGATATCTATTATTGGTAGATGTTTATTTTTATCAAAATAAATATTTAATTATAATTATATATCTTATATTGTTCAATTAGTTAGTTGCTACTACCTCTCATGAAAATGGTCATATATGAATGACTTACCAAATTTCTGAATCCCAAAAATGAAGTCTATTATTGGTAAATTCTTATGTTTATCAAAATAAATATTTAATTATAATTATATATCTTATATTGTTAAAATCAGAATTTTATAAAAAATAATTAAATTATAATTTATTTTTTTCAAATGATAATATTATTATTAAAAAAGTTAGTATATAAGTTAAACATATTTACATTTAAAAAACATGTAACAATATTCTTTACTATGGAATTTCTTTTCAAATGATAATATTATTATTAAAAAATTAATATATAAGTAAAAACATATTTACATTTAAAACCATGTAACAATATTCTTAATTATGAGAGTTATCTTTATCCCTTACCACATAAAATTTTAATTTACAAATAGGCTTTGTTCCAATACCACCACTTATTTATACCACATGTCTCAAACCCATAACTCATGTCATATCTCACTTGTTTATATGGTATTTTTTTTAAAATAATTTCAATTTATTTAAATATGTCTTTATTTTTGTATTATTATTAAAAATATTAAATGAATATTAAATGAATATTAAGCTTGCCTATCATTCATCTAATAATTATCGATAATTAAATTAAAATTCTGAAAACTTATTTTTAAATAGATATTATTATTATTATTATTATTATTGTACAAAAGTTTAATTTGGACAATTCAAAAGAATCTAAATCTCTAATATCTTAGTATAAAATTCTTCATTTTCATGAAATTTACCAATTAAGTTGTCCATTCAAAAACATATTTAATATATTTATTTTCTTTAACTAAATGTTATTAAATAAATTGAATTTGACATAATAAAAAATTGAATTAAAAATGCATATGTTAAAAAGTTATTATGCTCTAAATTCTAGATAAAGAGTTATCCCATGCTTTTATAAAATTATTTCCAAATAGTAAACTAGCAATTGCACCACATGTTGCAAAAGAAATGCCTTAAGGAAATAACATAGGGAACAATAGCCTAGAAGAAATAAGATGTTGTAGGGAATGAGCCATCATGAAGGAATGAAAGGAAAAATTTTTCTTTCTATGGAAGCATGTCATGGAGGTTTGAAATATATTGATGATAAGAGTTATCAACAATAGAATTTTCTTATAGATATTGAAATAGGATAGTGGGGGTGAAAAAATATATAAACCAACATAATATTTAGAGCATGAAGGAGATGTATAGGTACAAAACAGAGAGCTTGAAAGAGATGTGGATGTACCTCAGAAATGATGAGGAAATTAGAGATGTAGAGGAACTCTGTTAATGAGAATATTGACTACACAAATGAAGTCGCGATTTTAATATTTTAATTTCTTTCAATGTACATGTCAAGTTCAAGTTAAAAATAAAAAATTATATTTTTTTTATGAAGGTATAATATAGAATCAACTAAAATTGAAGAAATGAGGCCACTAATTCATAAATGAACAAGCCTGTTGAAGGTAAAGTAAATTGATCGATAAAAAAAATTTCAAGGTATATCTATCATAGCACAAGCTTAATTCTTAAATATATATTTTAAGGAAAAATATCTAAGAGCCTTACAACTCATGAGGCCTATGTTGAAGTTAAGTTAAAGACCTTGTCTGATCATGCCAACATGAATGCCTCATGAATAAAGAAATAGATCGTGATTTTCTACCTTCAAAATCAAAGGTTGTTTTGGTGCACTTCTACCATATTTAATCTGATCACTTCCTATTGCGTCACCTATGTATTATTTCCTTCATGATCTTTGAAACCTTTCAAAATATCACATTGTTCTTTAGCGTTGATCTCCTTTAGTGTCCGCCATGTTCTTTTTTATTCAGATCACTAATATGAAGTTGGTTTCTTTTGGTTTTTTATGGATATAGTTAAAAATATATGGAGAGGTGGCTTTCATCACATCAAGATCAATGTAAATTAATGCTATTGAGAAAATAACCAACAAAGAGAGATTCGGTTACTTATGGAGTTGGTGAACATATCTTGTTATGTCGTGTTGGCTACTTCCGTATGCTTTCTTGATTTTGTGTATAAGAAATGACTTGTATTTATCTTATATTACATTAAACATGAAATTGACAACATTCATGGCACTCTTTCCATCACATTTGCAAGAGGAAATTATAACAAAGTATCACATTTTTTATGCAACAACGATGAATTTCATCACTTACAAGCAAGAAAAGCAAGTTTGTTGAGAAAACAACTCCAACATGTTTGCAGAGATAATTATAAAATAGTATCACACTTTTCTTATCGAGCTAAATGCTCCATATGTAACAACAATGGATTTCATCACTTAAGAGCATTAAAAAAAAAGTTTATTTTACAAAATAGCTCCAACACATTTGTAGAGAAAAATTATAAGACAATATCGTAATTTTCTTTTTCGCAACTAAATGCTCCTATATGCAACAACGATAGCTTTCATCGCTCAAGAGCTCTAAAACAATTCTCTATTGAGAAAACAAATCTAGCACCGAGAGAGATTTGGATAATTGTTGAATTGATGAACATGGCTTGCTCTATGGTTTTGGATATTGGGCATAGCTTTGGATCTCTTGTATATAAGAGTGTAACTTTGAAGTGATGGACTGTGAATCATGGGGCTTATACGACATTAACCATGAAATTTCAACATTTAGGGCACACTTTCCATCACATTTGTAGATAAAATTACAATAGAGTATCACATTTTCCTTATCATATCTAAATATTCCTATATGCAACAACTACTTTGTGCCCGATAGTTTAAATTTGTTCAAGGGGGAGGAGAGGAGGAGTGTCAAGGTGCAAACTAGAATATGAAGAGAAATAAGAGCCATTTTCTTTGATCAGTGGATCACATTATAAACTAGAATACACTCTCTCTTCGGGGAAGACCTCAGAGTATATATTGATGGAGGGGAAAGGTTATGAAAACTTGTACAAAAAACCCCTTATGGTTGTCTAAACTTACTCTATTGTTAATCACATGTTGTCAATTTTTAAAACTATAATGTACTAGCAAGAGGATCGGGCTTTTTCTTTGTAAATTTTGTTTGCAATTGAAAATAAATAAAAAAATTATAAAAAACTAAAATTATGTAGTGAAAAACTTTGTTTAGAATTTCGTAATAAAAGTTGAGTAAGTTTAACATCATATAATATGAAAATTGTGTATGATTATAAAGTAAAACACATGTAAGGTATTTTTAGGTACAATTACATAATTAAAGATATGTATATAATTGTTTTTTAGCTACAAACTCTTATGTATTTACAAACTATTACAATCAAGTAATTAAAGGTAAATTTAGTGTTATTTAAGAAATGAGAATTATGAACCTTCATCATTATTGCCTTTAAAAAATAAATCATGTACTCTGTGAAATAATTTGGAAATTTTAAAAATTTCACATATTTTAAAAAATTTCATTATTAATTTTTTTTTATACATATTAAGAAATACCACTCATGAATAATAAAACATTTCTAAATAAATAATATATAAATAAAAAAACCATGTATTTTTGGAATAATAAAATAGTTGTAACAAAAATAATATAGAATAAGAAAACTATGTATATTTGGATATATGAAAATTTAAATACATTTTATTAACTAAAATTTTAAAAAAATTATGGTTATAAACCTTTAAAAATAATTTTATTAAATAATTAGTTTATATATCTATATTATTTATTATAGGGATCAATTCTCTTTTCATTCTAAAGAGGTTTGCATATCAAGACATTTTATCCCTCTAGCTAAGATTGTTCTAGGTCATCTTAGTTTCTCCTTTTAAGTAAATTACATTCCAGGTGAATATCATTGTTCAATACCATTGGTTATTTTATAGTTTATTATTATTTTATTTTATTATTTTAAATTACCATAATAGATAACAATATTTTAACTTAAAAATCACCAAAACCTAAATTCAATCAAACTTCTTAAAAAAAAAAAAAAAAAAAACTAAGATTATAAAAAACATATATATAACTATTTACTTGTAGATATAATGGCCTAAACATTTCAATCGTTCAACATTTGAACCAATGGCTCACGATAGACACAATGAAGCTAGGGGAGTTGTTTTTTTGATAAAGACGTCTTAATCGTAACTATTATGCAATGTCCTAATCACGATTTAATGAACAAGTTATGTAATGTTCTAATACTCTGATGTTAATATTTTATATGAGATTACATAATTTTAAAAATTAATATTTTAGTATTACTATTTTTAATTATTATAAATAATGAATGTTGATTTGACCAAATATATAAAGTGTAATGATGGTAAATATCTTGTTAAAAATAATTTTATGAAAAAAAAAGTATTTATTTTTTTTTTATTTTTTTTTTAATTTTTCATGTTATTTAAATTTATTTTCTAGATATTTTTTAAGTTATAATTATATGACATAAAAAATTTGGAGACGTTTCAATCAAATAGTGTGCTTCATCTTCAACACTAGATAAGAGATCAAATCTAGTCTTTAATCTTAAACAGATATAAAGAAGGCAAACAACATTAGAGATAGTTTCCTATATTCAAGACTAGATAAGAGATGAGATCTATTCATTAATATTAAATAGATGTAAGAAGGAAAACATAACACATAGTTTGACTAGAAAGGAAAAAAAGGGATAATCTATTAATTTTATTAAATTAAAAATTAATTATAATTTTTGTTATTTTTTAATTTTATTATATTTTTTAATTCTTTTTTTTTAATTTTAAGTCAATGACTAGATCTATCTCATCTCGTCTTGAAGATGAACCACACTCGGGTTAGTTCCAAACACTTAGACAAAGCTTTTTCTTATGTCATTATAACCACAAGTATTCTTAATCTTATAAATTCAAGAAACAAAAATTCATAACATACTTGAAATGTTATAAGTTATCAATATTTTCTATAACATGAAAATATATTATAATTAGTTGTAAATTATATTAAAATTTATTTCATTTTTTTTTTTTCAATTTTTTTTTTAATGAGTTAAATTTTAGATATTTGTATTCCATATTAACCCCAAAAAAATATTTGTATTCCATGTTTATAAAAAATTATTCAAAGGCAAAATTCTTTAATCACTTCTCTCCTAATAAAATACCAAGTACAACATTTTATGCCATTTCAAATTAATTTAAAAATGTATTTTATTAATGAAATTTAAGTAAAGAAAGTAATATGTTTTTAGAGAAATACTTAAGTATTTTGTTGTTTGACCTAATTTATGGGGTATGTAAATTTTGCATAAGAATATGATGTAGATAAATATTTTACTAATAAATTTTAATTAGAGAAGGTATAATATTTTATTAGATGCAATGTTTCTATGTGGTTGCCTTGAGTTATCATCGAGAGTTCCGAATGGTCAATCTAGAAGTTCTTGTTTCCTATGTATGAGTTGTAGTAATGATATTTAAGAGTGGAAGTTAGAGATTTATGTCCTATATAAGTGTAATTGTTGTGATCAATAAATATACTGCGCTGTGTTTGGTGTTGGGTATGTAATCGCCGCCTTGATCTCTCTCTATTTTTCAAACATGGTATTAGAGCAAGTTGAGTATGACTCTCTCACGAGAGGGGATGAGATCATACAATTTTTAGACAATACTCATTTGTACATAGATTAGTTTGACAAAGAGTGTTTGATCTATTATTTTTGTGACACTTTTTTTGTGGGAATATTTTATATGTGTTTGATTTCGAAGGTTCTATGCAAAGAAGAATTATGAAGATCCAAATGTTGTTATTGTGTGAAGTTCCATTGTGGACAAATATTTGTAAAATAAGAGGACATTTTCTTGTAAAGAAGTTGGATCAACATATATTTGGTTGTATCTAGTGTGGATATACAATTTAGAGTAATGTCTACATGTTTAAATGGTGGCTCTCGAGATTATCAAATGGTCCAAGATTCTACAAGTACAACATGCGGTGTGGAATTTTGGAATATATCATCTTCTAGATCCGAACTAATAAAATACTCTGTGGGTATCGTTAATCGCAGAGATCAAGATCCAAACGTCGCATATCTAATGGAAAACACTAATATTCAGATTTATTGTCTTGTGTGAGTTCAAGTAGTTTTCTATTTTGGTTATAAAAAGGGTTGATGTTTCTTAAACTAAAAACCTCGATATCCGAAACATCAATTCTTTTGTATTTTTAACGTTATAAAAGGGCTCGTGCTTCTTAAACTAGAAGCTCCTGTTCGAAAAACAATTCTTATGTAGTAAGGCAAAGTTGTTCGATCAATTTCTATTGGCATTCGCATCCGTACCTCCATCCTAGCAATTGACTCGATAGCCGAAAGTGAACATTCGACAAATGCCTAGTTGGTCCCCAGATGGTTCACTACTTTATGGATCTTATCAATGAATTCTACGAGAAAAGGTTTCATTATTGTTGATCTTCCAAAGTTCATAAACGATGGTTAGATGTGGTTACATTTTAAATGTGGATGTCAAGCGACAACTTCAACTTGTGGTAGTGAAAGATAAGTGTTTTGCAAGATTCCGTAGTGGATGTGGGTGCTCATGAAGACCCACTGAGATAAACATTATCCCAGTTCTTGTAATATGTGTTTTCAATCTTTTCCATGTAGTAATTAAGGTAGAATATTGGAAGTAATGCTTCCATGCGTTCCATTCGCAGTTCCCAAGCATCAATCTAGAAGTTGTTGTTTCCTATGTATGTTTTGTAGTCATCATTTAGAAGTGTGGTAGTCGTAGATTTATGTCCTATACATGTGTACCCGCTTGTGATCAATAAATATAACACAATGTGTTTGTTGTTGTGGGTGTAATCTCTCTTTGATCTCTATTTTTCTAACATGTTTTCAGATGGGATCCTTAGGTATTTTTTTCTTTAAAATAAAATTATGGGCATCTTAATTTTGTATAATAGAATTATATACATGGTAAAGTACAAACTTCCATCATGTTGAAGGTATTAGTCACATTTTGAGCATCATGTTGAAGAGAAATTGTATATTCATTTTAAAATTGATGATGATGGCATGTTTGATAGCAATAATAAAATACTTATACATTATTCTTTTCCTAGAAATATGTAAAAAAATACATTCTAATCATAATAATAGTATAGAATTCCTGATATGTAGTATAAATTATTAGCTTCACTCATTAGTTCAACAATAAATCTTTAGTCTTTAAAGAACCTTTGCTATAGAAATGTCATAGATTCAATTCTCCCAACACCTTTGGGTCAAGCTCCATGGTTTTGAGTTAATCATGTGAAATATAAATATTCAAAGTAGAATTAAAGAAAATGAATGTAATATCATTTATTATCAAATACATCTTGTTATAATATTTCTAACTTATGTTATGCATAAACTACAATGAGTAATTCAAATAATTATATTTAAGACCCACTATATAACATGAAGTTTGTATTATATAGATAATTTATTTAATCTCACTTTATAGAGATATATATTGTGATTGAAATATTTCAAGTGAAAATCACATCAAAATAGATTTACTGACGCGTCTTAACCAACAAGCGTTGTAGTTCATCATCAGACAAGATGGAAAATCTGATCAAGTAACCCCTTTAAATAGAAAGTAGTTCCCACTAGCCGTTTGTAAAATAACGGCTAGTTTGAATCAAATAATAATAGTTCAAATATTTATAAAAAACAAAAATAATAAAAAATAAAAATAAAAATCAATAAATCAATAAATCAATAACAAGATCAAATGATTAAAGTTTATAATTAGGATTTTATATAATTATATTTGTTTTAATAAAAATAATAATTAATAATTTAATATATTTTTCAAGAATAAAATAATTGTTTACTATCTATATATTTTTTATAATAATAATTATTTATTTGGTTTAATTATTACCAAATAAATTATGGACTTCCCGAGGTTCATATGATGAGTTCCCCTTTACCCTATTGTCAACACCATAGGTGGTCCGGCCTATCTACTCACTAAATTTCTAGCTTCTAGGCTTAAACCGCTTGTAGGTCATACCTCCTCCTTTGTTAAAGATGCTTGCTCTTTTATTAATGAATTGAAATACTTGGAGTCGGATCCTCAAGATAGGTTTGTGATTTTTGATGTCATGGTTCAGATACTTGCATCCCCATTAGGGAAGCGATCGCGTCATTTCTCGTGTCACCGATCCCGATAAGCACGCTCATCTTGTTGAAAATTGTCTAACCTCAACCTTATTTACTCAAGGTGAATTCTTTAACAAACTTGTAGCTATGGCTCCCCTTTTCCCCAAAGGTAGCTAATTTGTTCATGGAAGACATTGAATCTAAGGCCCCTCATCTTCTTTTTTTCAACCTAAGATTTGGAAAAGGTTTGTTGATGACACCTATGTTTTATCACCTCATGGTAATAAGAAATCGGACCTTTTCTTCCAACATCTTAATAATCAATCTGATCATTAAGTTCACCATGGATTTCAAAGATAATGGTAATCAGCTTTTCGATGTCCTCATTTCTGTAGGAATGAATCTCGGTTCTCTATCTCATCAGTCTTTAGAAAGAAGACGCACATTGAACAAAGCATTTACACGCTAGTTCTCACCCATTTCCCCGCTTCGTAAAGTTGGTGTTCTTAAGACCTCTAGCCACCTCGCAGCCTTAGAATCTTCGATGAACACCACTTTCAAGGTGAAAAGGATCATCTTCTTAAAGTTTTTAACAAAAAACGGTTATAACATGACTCAATTTCTTAAAGCCTTTCAAAATGTTTTAAAAGGTCCTAAGGGTATAAGAAAGATCCGTGATCGGTTATGGGGTGTTCACCTTCCGTTATCCAAGGTACTATGGCTAAAATCAGCAGGATTCTAAAGAAATATAATGTTTCCTCAACCTTTAATCCTCCCGCACCATTCGGAGTTCACTTAGACGAAGTATGACCCGCTTTTCCCGAAGGATGGCAAGGCATTTACTAGATTCTCGTCTCGTGGGACCCTTACATTGGTGAAACTACTCGATCAATTAGTCAAAGAATTCAGAACATGTCATCGAATTCGACATAGTAGATCACACTCCTTCCGCGCTAGTGGAGCATGCTCGAAGACAAATCATCACATTTGGTATCACATGTCGAGGTTATTAAGTAGGATTGACCATTTTTACCACCACAAGTTGAGAGAAGCCTTAGAAATTGAAAAGAAGCCTCTGCTAACCTAAACATAGATGGTGGGTGGATGATTAGGCGCATGTTGAATTCGCCCTTCATTCTTAAAAAAAAAAAAAAAAAAAAAAAAAAAAACTAAAATTAATTAACTTTATTTTTTATTTTTATTTTTATTTATTATTATTATTTTATAGTTATTATTTTTATTATTTATTTAATTAAAATTTTATTTATCAATTTTATTTTTATTTTTATTTTTATTTTTATTTTTATTTATTTATTTATTTTATCAATCTTTTACTTACTTATTTATTTATTTTTTAAGATTAATTATAAAAAAGATAACTATTTGATGATTTGAATCACATAACATTTAATTATTAAAAATAAAATAAATATATAAAATTAAAACATAAATATTATTTAATTATTTTTAACATTTAATTTATTAAATAATAATGAAAACAAATAAATAATTATTATTATAAAAAATATATAGATAGTAAACAATTATTTTATTCTTCAAAATATATTAAATTATTAATTATTATTTTTATTAAAATAAATATAATTATATAAAATCCTAATTATAAACTTTAATCATTTGATCTATTTATTGATTTATTTATTTATTTTTATTTTTATTTTTATTATTTTTGTTTTTTTATTTTTATTTTTTATAAATATCTGAACTAATATTATTTGAGTCAAACTAGTCATATATTTTGCAAATGGCTAGTGGGAGCTTTACTTTCTATTTAAAAGGGTTACTTGATTATATTTTCATCTGGTTCTAATGATGAACGACACTAGTTGGTTCAAAAAGCTGCCGACCAAATCTATTTTGATGTGATTTTCAGCTAAAGATTTCAATCACAATTTATGAATCACAAATTTAAACAAAATTCAACATAGATATATATTTATAAATATTTTTAAAAATCAATTTATATTATAATATCAATTAAAATTTTCACAATATTTCTTATTTTATTTTTTAATCGACTATTTCTAATTTTAAAATAAAATTAAAAAAATATCTATATATATTCAAAGTTGCCATCGAAAGTGTACTTGACAAAGTACTTCTAAAGCTTTTTTGTGTTGTAAAGTTACATATCATCATTTTAAAAATAGAATTGAATTCATACAACGACCTAAATGTTCAAATTTTTGTATTTGCCATGGACTAGGCTATGATACCACATTAGTCAACCACAAATATGCAATTCCATAAGCTGTTTATTTTAGTGAATTACGTCATTACACTATTGATTTCACCCAATCATGTTCATTATATTCATTATATCACTATATAACGACACAATTATAATGAATGGGAAACTCGAAGTGAAAGTTGTTGCATTTAGGTTTTAATGGTTTTATTTAATTTCAAATTATAATTTATTAATAAAAATAATGATTTTAATATATAAAATTATTTAATTAAAAAATTAATTTATTTATTTAATAATTTAATTGTTTTGGTTTTAATCATTTTTTTATATAATTAATTTAATAGTTTTTTTAGACAATATATTTTTGATATTTATTCCTGAAAATTGATTAGTATTTTTAGGTTATTCCAAAATAAAATTACATGTGATTAATCAGAAAAACATTCATTTACATTATAAATCACAAAAGTCTTAAATACTATTTTTATTTTAATAATATTTTTAAAATAATATATGTAATTTATAATATAATATAAAAGTAATTATTCAAGTTTGTTTTAGAATCTATATATTATAATTATAAGTAATTTTAGAAATATCTTAAACTTCACATAGAAAAAATCTATCTGTAAGCATTCCAATAAATAAAAAATATGACCACACTGATAGGACCACGCAAGTTAGATTTCTCACATATGAAGCCATGTATCCATCTCCTCACGTTTCAGTTGGCTGAGGTGAAAATCTATGAGCACCACATCGCCCACCGCCCATAAGACTTAGCCTATAGAACACGGACAATTAACGCTGAGAATTCAGAAATGGATAGACTTTGAGTCACTCAGAAGGAAAAATCATGAACGCACAAAGTAGTCTCTAATTTGCTTGCGAAATATGGCGAGCCTAGAAAAACAGCTATGATTCGCTGTATACCCGCAATTTTATTTAATTGGGTAGTGTGACTCACTCATGATCAAAGGTTGTTACTTCATCCTTAATCGCAGTGCGAAATGTTTATCCATGTTAAGTTATTTGGTTTATTCCGCGATGATAATGATCATGGAGACCAGGTATTTTATTTATTTATTTATTAAATTTTGAAAAAGAGTTGATTTTAAAATTGAAATTGGGACAAATATTTTAAATTATCATAATATATTTAATGTTATATTGAGATATCTAATATAAATTGTAAATATCATAATACCTTTTAAATTTATATTTATATTGAAATTAGATATTATAATATATTTAAATATCTTTATTTTGAAAAATAATTCTATCAATGGTTTTGTTAAGATTAGCATCTTTATGCCATATTTTTTAAAGTTTCACCGGACCTTGAAGAAATTTTAAGAATGATAGGTCTTTCATGTTGTTTAAATTATTTTAATACATTAGTTACTTATAACTCGCCTTCAAAACTTGTGAAATGTTTGCTTCCTTGAGTAGATATGATAAGATGTATGTCCTTTAATTTTGAATTTTTAATATACGCTATTTTTTTCCATGAGTATGTAGTCACTACAAGAGTTTAAAAACTCCCATGGATCATAGTGAAAATCCTAATGATCTTTTTATGTATGCATCATACCAAATGAATAGCAAGGGAACAATACTGCTACTTGGAGATAAGATGGTGTACATCAATCTAATTTATAATAAGAATTCATTCTTCTAACAATAGGGGAAGATAAGGCTCTCATACCGCAACACATAAGGATTCTACATAAGCTGGCCAGGCTCCAAGGCCTTTTACTCTAACTCGAACACCCTCCCTACCTCCATAAGCAAAATGTAGGAGGAAATAAAGACAGAAGGAGAAAGAAAATGTTAACCAAGTCTCGTAATAAGGTCTACTTAAGTAATCATGTGTACAACATCTCATTAAGCAAAGAAAGAGATAAAATTCCATAAGAAAAAAACTCTCCGAGAGAAAAAGTACATAAAAAATGAAAGAAAGAGAAAAATGAAGAGATGAAAGAAGGAGGACTCAAGGTGGCCCCACAAGGAAAAATTCTCTCACTCTAAGCATGTTCCATAAATAAGAAACCTAGGTACTTGATCTTCAATTGTTACATACTCCAAGCTAAGAATTTCATCTTGAATAAGTCGCCGAATGATGTGCATATGGATCTCAATGTTTTTGACCCTTCGATCCTCGACATGATTTCTAGAGATATGTATTGCACTTTGAGTATCACACCATAGAAGAGTACGTTGATACATGACTAAATGCCAAATCGTGGCACACTGTCACAACCAAAGAACTTCTTGACTTTCAAGAAATGGAACTAAATTACTCATATTTTGAAATACATAATGTAGTTTTTGAATATTTCTTGCAGACCAAGCAAAGGAGAAGAACCAAGAAAAAAACTAAATTCGTAGGTGGATTAATCCATAGATCCAACCAAGACGTAATATGAAACTAATATTAGAGAATTGTAGCAAATGTATCAACACAAAAATTGGAAGTTGCTTAAAGGTATCATATAGAATATGGTTTTCTACATTCCAAGACTCGTATGATGATCTTTAGAGAATCTAGAAACCATACCAACTACATAAGCAATGTTAGGTCAAATGTGTGTCGAATTGAGTCAAATTTCCAATCAAATGGTGCTAAAGTGTAAGATCCGTGTATGGTGAGGTGCAAATATTTGTGTATAATAGCACCAAAATTGAAAATAACTATGTTCTAAGTTACAATTAGTCATGCCAAAGTGTTGAAATAAATCAAAAGAATATTTTTGTTGGAAGACAATTATCCCTTCTAAAGAGTGATTAACTTGCAAGACAGAAATTAGTGTAGCAAACCAACATCTTCCATATTAAATTTCCCCATAAGTGTTTCCTTAAAAGTATAAATAATAGACAACCTTATGAGGATCAAATCATCTACATACAAAACTAGAATCATTAAATCAAAAACCCTATTTCCTAGTGTACAATATAGGATAAAAGTGTCAATGGTTGAACCCTACAAGCAAAAAAAAACTTCCATATTCTCATACCAAACTATAGACCTTCTTTTATACCATATGAGCATTATCAAAGCCTACAAATAAGTGAAAGACTGCGTAAAACCAAGCAGTTTCTCCATATAAATCTTCTCATGTAGGTATATGATGGGCCTCCAAATTACACATAAACATCCTTCAGCACATTAAACCTCTCTTTCTACATTATATGACATATTTTTAGCTTTAATATGTGTCACGTCTCCCAAACCCCCTTTTTTTTTTTTTAAATGGGATTAATAATATCCATTATACCTCATGATTACTCCTCCTAAATTTCTAAACTCCTCTTCTATAAGAGGTTCATTTTACTCCGAATGAGATTCAACATGTCTCTCTTAAGGTCTATATTCGCCATGAGTATTTTGAGGATAGATTTAGTTGGTTGGAACTTAATGTTCAGGGGTACTGGTTTGTTAACATCTTCTGTTTATACACACAGAAATTGAATACTCCTTTAAAAGATAGCCATCTGTATCTTTACATAGTTATTATATTGGCTACTCAATTGATCTATCATCTCAACCCTCATTATTACCATGTACTCATCTCTACACCCAACCATTTCTCTCTACTGTCAATAGCTGTATTTGCAATTACATAATTTACTGAACCATTAATCCATCTAACAGGGCATACTGCAACTTAACATACAATTCATACATTCCATAATGCACTATAACATTGAAATTTCATAATTTGCATAAAGGAATATAACATCTAAATTTTACAATCTGCATAAAGGAATATACCAGCCCAATTTCATAAAACAAGAATACATTTAACACAGACTTACAGATATCTCCAAATGTACGCATGCACCCTTTACCATGACCAGTCCTCCAAACCTTAGAATCCTCTTATCTCCCAGGATTCACCCCCGAGCATAGATCACCTCCCAGCACAGATCAACCCCTAATCTGTCTAGGATCAGCTTATTTAAGCTCATACCCCAAAGCATGTTTCTAATTCTGCGTCCAGAATAGCAGGATGCTTTCTTTCCTGTTTAGCCTAGGCTTCCCTTCTTGGGGTTCCTTAAGGCTGCTTTAAGCTTTTCCTCAGCTTTTCCAGCTTTTCTCACCTCTTCCCAACTACTCCTCTTCATTGGGGAAATTTAGATTTCTCCTTAAATCTAAATAAATTTCTTTCAAGGATTTTTGAAAGCTTTTTGGGGATTTGTTGCCTTATCCATCCTCATGGATATTTGGCAAGGGATCTCAATTCTCTTTTTGGTCATGGTGCATACATAATATTTTTTTATTTTTTTTTTCATAATTACAAAATTAACCACATCCACACAATAATCATCCACTGGGGTCTACTCCCCTTTGGATTTATGTTCAAATGTCTCATTTGAAAGGCATAGAACTTGGGGGTGTTACATATTCCCCCTCTGAAAAATAAACACCGTCCTCGGTGTTGACAACTATCTACTAGTTGATTTTGAACATAATTATGAATGCTTTTCCATCATTTGAGCTTCTCTGTGCCATGTGGCGTTTTTAGCAGTAAAGTGCTCCACTGCACCTTTACCCGAGCTACTGTTCACTTCCGCCATTCCATTTCTTCTCGCTTTCATCCTTGAAGCGACTCTGGAAGGAAATTCCTCTTCTGGTTCCACCTAGACCACAATTCAAATCACTCATGTGAGAAGCATCATGTATTATAACGTTTCCTTTCCAACAAGGAGACATGAAATATATCAGGAAATTTAATAAGCAATGGTAGGGCTAATGTATAAGCCATTAGTTTCCAGCAGAGTACTCTCCTGCCCCCACTATATTTACTGATGCCTTATGCAGTTGGCTTTCTTCCTACTTCTTTACAAGAAGTCTGTATGGAAGATCCGTCATTCTGGTTTCTCTGTCCACAATCCATACCAATATAAGTAATATCAGGTACATATAATTGATAATTCACAATAGCATTCTGCATTTCAATAACTTACGACATTCAGTTATTAATCAAACCGTTCAGGTTCATAATAGTTTAGTGCACTTTTAGTACACTACTTATCCTTTCTTGTTTTTCAGGTGAGATTCCTTCCTCACGCAACTTGTTTCAGTTCAGCTTTTCTGGATTTTCCAGGTGATTTATCTTCACCTTTTTCCTCTTCGTTTCCAGAGTGCCCAATTTCCTGTTACACACTTGGCTACACAATTTTTCCAACTTTTTCATTAGTACTCATAATGAGAGAAAACAATTGTATCCTACGCATGGTTATGCTTACCCTTTCTCATTTTATAGTGGTACTTCTAGTATCTGTTCATTGTTTCTTTTGTTAGTTAATCAATTTAACTAGTAACAACTGGACTCATTAATAATCTCTACAATTCCATGCTTACCTCTCACATGAAATTGTATCCACTAGTTCAACACTTAAGTGAAACAATTTTGGAGCTGATGGGTTTCCCCCACACCCAAGTCCAAAATACAACTCATCCTCTTTTCTCTCGGTTTGTAGCTGGATGATTATACATCATTTCTCTGTCGTTGAATTTAAGACTCAAGAAATTTAACTTTAATAAAATTTGCACCAACAAAAATTTTATAGTGAGAATTCATGTTTCCTTTTCTAGTGATAAATGTAATTTCTATAATTCATCACATTCACAATATCAATACTTGTTAATGCCAAAAATGATTTTGACACTGTTTCCCCTTTTTCAAAGATTCATCAGCTTAAAATGGAAAGGATTTCATAAATCATAAAAGTATTCCAACTTTTTCCTGAGTCATCAAAGAATTTCTTCTTTTCTATTGCATAAAAGCATTCTATTTTTTTTTCTACCAAAAGCAACCCATAAATCTTTCATGCTTTCTAACAAAAGCAACCCATAAATATAACAATTTTGAAAATATACTTTATTTCCATGAAAGAATATAAATTATTATAACTAAATAATTAGGAAGTCATTCTTCCACCATTACAAGAATATTCTTCCTTAAGTAAGTCATCAGGAAATTTTCAATTTATCCCTTCATTCGTTCTTGCCTAACTCCATGTAATGGTTCTACAATTACTAAACCAACCATTTAATTGTAATTAACACATGTACTTCAATCCTCTTTTCTTTTATGGCAGTATACCTGCCTTATTTATAGGATACAGTTTCCACTTACTCATATACTACTTGCATCTCAAACATTGGGCAATATACCTCTCATGAGCATGTATATATATATATCCACTAGGTTTGTATATATCATATATATTTCCAAACCTTATTGTGTAAGTAACCATGATATATATATATATATGTATGATATATATATATAGCCTTAGCAATATTAATTTGATGAACATATGAATATATATATATATATATCCCTATATTTATATATATTCATATATAAGTTCAAGCCTTTTTTGAAAGTGTTACCATATATATACCAAATTTAAAATAATCTCTTTTATGGATTTTCTACTAGCAACTTTTCCAATTCTAGTTAATTTCCATAGGATAGATTTTCATTCTCAAAGTTTCCCCCATGCACTTATTGAATTCACTAAAGTGGAATCAAATTAAAGTGCCACTTTACCAATCCTATGCATATATATATATATATATATATATATATATATATATATATATTTCTATATAGGTATATATATATCCAATCTCATACCCATAGAAGTCTAAAATGCCTCTTTCTTAACTTCCACGTATATGTCATGGTTTTATCTATGCACATATATATATAATTATTCATATATATGTAGGCCTATACCATTGGACTACTAACACTTTTAAAGTGCGCTTTATTCCACCTCCTCATATATATTAAGGTGTATATATTTATATATATCTACATGCATCGATATATACTATTCTCCCATAACACTTATAAAGTACAACTTTTATTCTACATCTTAGACGTTTGTATGCCGACATATATATAATTTGTGGTTGGAGAATCTAATAACCGTTTTGGGTCTTTGCGTTCTATACGCTGGTCAATCCCTTTCATTAATTTAGGTTGACTTATTCATATCACTTCATTCATATAATCTACATATATATTGTCACATATATATATATTATATTAATATTCAATATCCTACCCATCGAATATTCAATATTAATGTTCAGTATTATAGTAATACCTTTTATTTTTTTGAATTTCCCATATACTCCATACATATGCCTATGTATTCATATATACATAGAGTTAATATCCTTATATAGGTAGGTTTTAGAGATCACTATATGGATCTACTTACCACATATGCTACTTGCCTATGTAGTGTATTGTTTTAATTTAAGGAGTATATGTATAGCACTTCTGGGTATACATAAAATATATGAACTTAGAATCCTTTGTATAACATATTTTGTATACCTAATCCTTGGTAATATTAACTCAAGGATCATTATTCTATACACATATATATCGTATCTACATATATCTTATATATATGACCAACCCTTTTACATCATTGGTTGGAGTTTTGCTCTTTTACAACTTTGGATAACTTACTTACCCCTACACGTAAGGATAATAGGTTATGTATATATACATCAATTCCCACAAAAGTTTTTTTTTCCCAACTCTCATAATCATCGACCAATAACCATATTGGGACATTTGAAAGAGATAATTATATGATTATTACAATCCTAATTCTTAAGTTGCGGTCCAATGAATGTGGTTCCATGCGTGTTATTTACGTCTGCTCCCCGCATGTACAATGCTGACCGCGACCTGTTCAGTTACTAATTTTCTGTTTGCCAAGTCTGTTGGCGTCCGACATCTAATGAATACTCTTTTACGCAACTTTAACACATTACAGCTGTTACTAACTGATTTCGGGTTTTTTTTTTTTTTTTTTTCTCAAACCCTATTTCACAATGTGCTGGTAGGGTATTTTCTAATAATCTTCCCTCTTATATATTCAACACCTATACATTTGAGTCCACCCATCGAACTCGACCATGTATCGTGCAGCCTTATACATACTCTTAGGTAGATTTTATAATCTTGAATCTATATCGATAAGTATATATATATTTCATGATATATATTTAACCCTTATATAGATTCGACCCTTATATATATATAACACTTATATATATTCGAACCTATACCAAGAATCTTTTATATTATACATATACCCAAAGGTATACATATACCAATGGCCTACCTCTTCTCTAACACTTTTCCACATTATAAAATTAATACAACTACTTATCAAGTCCACTCACCGAATTCGATTAGGTCTATTACAGTTGTATACCTATACATATACATAGGTATATATAGCGCTTCCTTCTTAAACCGATATATTTAAACATATTTATTTCCTGAATTATACACATAACCCTTATATGGAGTCACTATATATCTTTCGATCATTTTATAAACGACATTTCGATATATATATATATATATATATATATATATATATGTAATACTTATATACATATATATATGCGACCCTTTTTAACGCCGAATTAATTGTATGCTCATATAACCGGCACCATACTCATGATTTATTCTTTTGACTTTAGCGTTGAACTCGCCCACGTCGGCGCCACACTATTCCGCGTTTTCCTCCGACTGGTTACGTGCCACCTGGCTCAACCCTATATTAACCGTTTTAAATTTTGTTCCTTGTGTTATTATGCAACCGTAACAATACGTGGATATTTTCGTCATCATTTATATGACAGGAATTGGTTTCTACAATAATCGACTACGAATTCCCCGCAATGCGACGGCTAAGTTTCATTGCCGACATTTGGCCTTGGAAGTTTTCCGCCTTTGTTGATTAACTTCGGTTTTTCACGATGGTGCTATTTCTGATCACGCAGCCTTACACAAACCCTAACCCTACCGCTCGGAGAGTTTATTTTATTTTATTATTTTTCTGTCCAGTCTATTCGTCGTCGTGTCGAAGGTTCACAAATTGGTTCTTCCGTTTTACTCATGCTACTGTCTGTCATGCTCTCTGATCGCGATGCAGGTGAAATATATTTTTGGGGATCTCAATTGGGGTTAAGTGTGCGAGCTCATTCTGAGTTCGGTTGATTTTCTTGTGCAGCAACGGCGCCTCACACTGCAGAGGAGGTACCCGATGCCGAAATTTGCAGGTTCCTGTCCCTGCACAGCAATACGTGTAGGATTGTATTCCTACTTAGCTCAGTACAGATTTTATACAGAGATCGCTGTGCGTACAGGTGGTTGGAGTATACAGCGCCGTCACTTGCCGACCCCAGCTCGTCCCTGTGGTTACGTCTAGCTATTAGCTACCTTTTTCTATTCGACTCAGTACGCTGCAAGTCTATCAACGCAGACTTAGTACCGGATGTGAATTTATTTTCCCACTTTCAGGTACCTAGCTGTCACTAAGCGAATTGGGAGTCAAATCGATCCTGGATTTGTATGTACGCATAGTGCAGGGGGTTTAGGGTTTTTCATACCCTTACTTCACAGGAATTCCTCTGAGCGATTGCTTCTATATTTATTCAGCTCAGGGTTCCGTAAATCCCATTCCGGTTGAGCGATTTTCCCTTTTACTCCCATGCGTTCCACCGACCCCATTGTAAACTCGTCCTCCATCGTTCTGTCGAAGGATTTCAACTTCCTGAGCGTGATACAGCGTTCCCTTTGCGACCGGGTTGCTGTGTATTTACTACTAACAATTTGTATTTTATTCAGTTCTCTATGTCTACGTTTTTGAATCTGTCGAAGAAATTTTACTGTCCGGTTTCTACATTAGTTAATCCACCCCTCTAACCAGAGATCTATACCTTTCGTTTAACTGTATTGGTTTTTATTAGACCTGGGTTGCATTGATACCCCACGCTAACTGGTGTACTCACTGTATGGATGCGTATTCCTGATTGATGGCGTGGTTCGGTTGGGGTATGATCCACAGGACTCTGACATCCCGCTTTTAATTTTAGCAACTTATACTAGGGTCTTGCTATACTCTTTAGGACGAACGCCGAACGCGGCCAATGATAACTTCTTTCCATTTATGCTATCATATTTTTGTTTTTCTGGGATTTAATGTTGTAAAGTTCTGTAATGAAATTAGAATGATCGCACGTTCGGCACTTTCGAGTTCTACTGTCGTCCCTTGCGCCCAAAAGGTGGAGCGATCCTACCCACCTCCGCATCGGTTTCTCGTGTTAAAAGCCGACTGTGGTATTGCATGGCAATATATTGTTCTGTATTATTGAAACGAACTGCTCTCTCTGTTCAATTTGATAGCTGATAAATTATACGCCATGCGACCAATATGGACCCGCACGCAAATAATTATCGTTAATTTTGTACAGGTTATATTTTGATTAACTCTGCATTACCGGGCCGCACCATACGCAGCCCACTACCAGTTTTGAGTTTTTCATCGTTTAAATCGTGCGCCCTACCGCCAATGCATTATAGTTTTCCTACCGAATCGTAGGATTTCCACTTTTAATTTTTCTGAATCATTATTTGATTATCTGAGTTCGATTAATAACCACTTAGTATGGTTTACACGTTTTGTATTTTTGTTTCTTTGAACCCATATATATATATATATATATATATATATCCAAGTGTCTGTATGCATTATTTAAAAGCGCTTGTATATACCTATATACGCGTGGCATGCCATATCCACTCACCACGTACCCGTTACCGTCTATCCGTCCACCTTGGCACGGTTAACAATTAGAGTGTATGTAGATTAACCAACGCCGCATCTATACCCATATATATCTCACGCCTTCATCGCTATTGATTTCAGCGTTCATATGTTTTTATTTTATATGCACAAATATGATTTCCACTTTATTTTATCAATGCATATATATCTATATATATATATAGCCGAGATACGTCTTTCTTCTTTTTGCTTACACGCATCGTTGCCCTATATATATATATATATGTTATTGCGGTCATGTTGGTAATATGTCAATTTCAAATTTTTTTATACCTATTACTCCTTGGGGGTTTCGGAACTATGAAGTACCGAATCGTATAATACTTCCCCAAAGTATATCATGCATATAACATTGGTAATGCTATTTATGCTTGGCAGGAAACATATGCACTTACTTTTAGACTTTACGAGCATATATTTATATATTTGATGATGATAGGTCTTGCGCACATTTCATCTAAAGTTTTCTAATGTTTAGTTCAAGGTTAGAAATGATGTCAAAATACAATTTACTTTGTAATTGCTCGGAATTTTTATATAACTCTTCTCTAGCATACCTTTACTTTGTGATTTGATAAGAGTCAACTACTTGTTCCAGAATACTTACTTGTAAATTTTTTTTTATTTTTTTTTTTTCCTGTTAAAATTTATCTACAGTATTTAATGGAGTTTGACTATAGAGCATTACTTATAAACAAGTATTTGGCTATGTTACAGGTTTTGTAAGAGTAAGAATGTAATTAAATATGCAGCCTATGACCTGATAATTTGTATACTGCACATATAGGATAGAATTACTACCTTTTTTTTTCTAGCACTATGATGATAGGTAGAATACTCATCTATGCAATCTACAAATGTTATAAATATTATCAGGCTCATAGATGCAGCCTAGATTTCAAGTATCTGGTTTCCACACTTTCTGCTTCATAGCATGCAGAGTCAGTACTACTATATTGTTTCTCTAACATACCCATAAGCATTAGAGATAGATTCCTGGAGATAATATGTACTCTAAGATATAGCCCTTATGAAAAATAGAGTTTCTTTTTAAGCTAGAAATGTCATCCTACCTACATACTCTAACATGTGTCTTATAACTTCAGGCCTGCTAATATATCTTTCCCCTTACCTGTAAGCATAAAATTTCACCATTGTAATTTTATAGGAAGTAAGTTAATATTCAGTATTTCTATGGAGACTAAGTACCTTCAAATTTAAACCATCTTGGGTTTAGAGTTTCTGGAGGTTTCTACTCCATAGCTAACGAGTCTACAACTAAACAAAATCTGAAAGGTGAGAGCCTGAAAATAGATTTTGTTACTTGTAGTACTAACATCAAATAATTTTCACAAAATTTATAACAGTTTTCTAGTTCTTTGTGAGCCCATATCTTGCCCAATTTTTGAACTAGGGCTCTGATACCATTTGTCACGTCTCCCAAACCCCTTTTTTTTTTTTTTTTTTTTAAATGGGATTAATAATATCCATTATACCTCATGATTACTCCTCCTAAATTTTTAAACTCCTCTTCTATAAGAGGTTCATTTTACTCCGAATGAGATTCAACATGTCTCTCTTAAAGTCTATATTCGCCATGAGTATTTTGAGGATAGATTTAGTTGGTTGGAACTTAATGTTCAGGGGTACTGGTTTGTTAACATCTTCTGTTTATACACACAGAAATTGAATACTCCTTTAAAAGATAGCCATCTATATCTTTACATAGTTATTATATTGGCTACTCAATTGATCTATCATCTCAACCCTCATTATTACCATGTAATCATCTCTACACCTAGCCATTTCTCTCTACTGTCAATAGCTGTATTTGCAATTACATAATTTACTGAACCATTAATCCATCTAACAGGGCATACTGCAACTTAACATACAATTCATACATTCCATAATGCACTATAACATTGCAATTTCATAATTTGCATAAAAGAATATAACATCAAAATTTTACAATTTGCATAAAGGAATATAACAACCCAATTTCATAAAACAGGGATACATTTAACACAGACTTACAGATATCTCCAAATGTACGCATGCACCCTTTACCATGACCAGTCCTCCCAACCTTAGAATCCTCTTTATCTCCCAGGATTCACCCCCGAGCAGAGATCACCTCCCCGCACAGATCAACCACTAATCTGTCTAGGATCAGCTTATTTAAGCTCATACCCCAAACCATGTTTCTAATTCTGCGTCCAGAATAGCAGGATGCTTTCTTTCCTGTTTAGCCTAGGCTTCCCCTCTTGGGGTTCCTTAAAGTTGCGTTAAGATTTTCCTCAGCTTTTCCAGCTTTTCTCACCTCTTCCCAACTACTCCTCTTCATTGGGGAAATTTAGATTTCTCCTTAAATCTAAATAAATTTCTTTCAAGGATTTTTTGAAAGCTTTTTGGGGATTTGTTACCTTATCCATCCTCATGGATTTTGGCAAGTGATCTCAATTCTCTTTTTGGTCATATTGCATACATAATATTTTATTTATTTTTCATAATTACAAAATTAACCACATCCACACAAAAATCATCCACTGGGGACTCCCCTTTGGATTTATGTTCAAATGTCTCATTTGAAAAGCATAGAACTTGGGGTGTTACAATATGTTCATTAGGAAGGTCTAGAGATAATTTCATATTTGTGCCCAGTATTATTTATCTTGGTAGAATGTTGTGAGAATACTAGGTAGATTATGCTAACTTGGAGGATGAGATAATATAGGTACTTTTTCCCTGCTACAAGATGTACCAAGATTGGAAAATAAATGAAAAAATATTAATATCAAATTATTGACATATTTTGGAGCTCAATTGATTGAGAAAATCTAGGAATGTGTTCCTTTTCATTAAATGAAGATTACTAATGTTAGGAATCAGATCCACTTTGTGAATGATGTTGGAGGGGAAAGTTGCATCCTTCCAAGGAATATGCTTCCACATCTATTTTTATAAGTACCAATTTCAATTTTCCTCTAGGGGCATGTATTTCTTCGACTTATTGTGGATAAAAATTGTTATTTAGTAGTTACACTTACATTTCTAGTAGAGATGTAATTTTCAGCTTCTAAATATTGGTTTACTAAATAATATTCTGTGTATCCTTCGGCTTGGAAGTCCCATGGACCTCAGACTCCTTTTGTACAAGTTATTTATTTTCTTTAAATCTGTTTTTCACTTGCATCTCTTATTTTTGCATTTATTATTCATGTATATTTTATTGTAGGATATATTTGTTAGTGATTGAAGTGATTTGTTCTTAAGGTTATTTATAGATTACAAAACATGATTCATCCTTATAAAAACTTTAAAAAAGTAATATTCATCATTGAGATAATTGCATTCATTATCATTATATAATATCTTTAAACGATAAATATGTATATTTAAACATAGGAAAATAGGATTCATAATTTTGAATTGACTTTCATCAGTATTGTAATATGTACAGATTTTTCTTTCTACAAAATTGTTTTCCCATATTAGAAAAATTAAAAAAATGTAAACAGGGTAAAAGTCCTAAAAGGAAAATCAAAGGACTTGAAAGAAAAAATATCAAAAAGAATATAAAAATGGACCCAAAAAAAAGAGATAAAAATAAAACATGAAAGTGATGCAAATCCAAATGCCACTACTATTTACTTTTACTGCAAAATAAAGATTGTGTGCAGCTTATTAAAATGCCACCATCCATGAAGGTCAAACAACTTAATCTTGACCTTTAATGCTTTAAATTTCATGTTGTTAGATAGAGAATAAAGATCTATCCAAACAGTTTAACCTTGGTAGATCCGCAGTTAGGTAGAGAATAATAAGGAGCTCAACAGTTTAATTTGAGCCCTTGGAAAAAATAAGGATAAAATTAGTTAGTTTGTTTTTTAAAAGAAAAATGAATAAGGGTTTACAAGCTCAAATGCACCCATGTAAATGAAGAAAAAATGTTAGGGTAGCAGATGGGTGGGCAGAAATAGTTTTCACAAGCATGGATAACTGATAATTGGTCATTCCATTACTAATCTCCATACAAAATGATTTCCCTTGTAGAAAATACCCCCTCCCCTTCATTTTTTCTCTTTTTTCCCATTATCACTCATTTTTCCTTACAAATGCCCTTTTTCCTAAGTTAAAACAATTTTTTTCCTCTGAAAAATTAAAAAATAATTTTACTAATTCTCTCTTTCTTTCAAAAATACCGAAAAAAACCAAAAATACTTTTATCCTAAGTATTTCTTTAAAAAAATGTTATGTCGGGTCCCATAGTGAAAAGAAATCTATTCTCGATAGTATTTTTAAAGTTAAAAATTAGTGTATTATACACATTCTGCAAGTACATTTCTTTATTAACATATAACATAATGTATTAAATCTCTTTATAAACCTTTAACCCGTATTAATATAATTCCTTTGTATATTACTCCTCACGCATACATTTTATTTAAACATATAGTTTAATATTTCCCACATGGTGTTTATCCTGGAACCACTTATAATTATACCCGCCTATTATATCGTTACACTTAACATAACCCTACTGGCATGTATAAAACCCCGACCAATACATAAAATTTGTGTCCCACATAGTTTAAACCCTGGGCCCCACGCCATCAATCCCCAATAATCCGTCACATCATCCTAACCGTCAGATCTTTACCTGCTAGATCCTACCTTCATTATAGCATATCGCACATCTGATAGTGCAATAGCTAATACACTGTAAACCTTGTGAAAAACGCAGTTTTCAGAGTCTCCCTCCCTGTTATGTCCTTGTGTCCTATTCGATCCCATAGATATAAACTATACCACCAACTACCTCTGGAGCTTGCGGAAACCACTAAACGGTTTTCTCCCTGGCGCGCAAACCACCTACTCATGTGAAATTACCATCCATTAATGAAAACACTGTCGATTTCAAATTCATAAATACCACCCTTTGTTAAAGCCTCTTTTACCTTTCTGTTACATTTTGCACTGAAGAAGAACTTCTGACCTATTTCTGAGCAACCAAATCACTAAACTGACCATATTTCAAGACTTTTCACCTAAATTCAAGACCTCTGCTGCTACAAGACATCACAAAACCAAATTGAATTTTTTTAAAGACCTTTGATGATTCATAAAATCCCTCTCCTGCCTCAAAAACCCTCCTACAGAGCAAATCTTCATTTTCCCCAGGTATTCTTCAAAGAAAAGACCTGTTCTTGATCTAAAAAGAAAATTAATCAGTAATTGAATCAAATTAAGATTACTAGTAGATCAATAAATACCTCTTTCCCTCCAAAATATTTTTCCACATATCCTAAGCAATATTTTCACAAATTCTGAGGCCTAAGACTATTTTAAATCATAGAGATTAAATAAATTAAAGAAATTTAAGCCTCTGTACACTTGAAGAAATCATCCTTGCCTTCTAGTTCTTTCATATAGGCCCTAGGTATCTATTTATAGAACTTTGAAGCTCATACATTGCCTTTTGTTACAGAAAAAATAGTTTGATCAATTGAGCAAGTTAATACCTTTGCAAACCATAGATAAAACCATGATTTCATCCTCAATCCTTCTGCAAATTGTTATAATTTTCCAGAGGTGCTCCTAAAGGCCTAAATCAGTGTTTCCAAGGTCAAAAGAGTAATAAAATTGATAAATCAAGTAAATAAATGGCTTCCAAAAACATTGTAGCTGTTAATCCTCTACAACCCCCTATTGTAGATGTAGCACACATTCCCTTAGCTGACACACACTTCAAGATTACTGACACGGTCATAGAATTTAAACTTCTTGAGCTCCACTGCTAGAGCCAAGAAAAATCCATAAATCATGCTGATGAAGTTTTCATCTAGGCTTCTAATTTACCAAAATATGTTGTTCCACAGACATTCCAATGCCCATAAGTGATTAGAATCTGTCAATCCTACTATTTCCCTTATAAGAGAGCCATATTAATCCTTGAAAAAGAAATTGTATTTGCCATTACTACTAAGTCAATCAATCATATGTTGCAGATACAACCCGGGCCTAATGAAATCCCTTTATCCATTGAGGCCCTCACTCAGCTATACCTAAATCTGGACTTCTCCAGGAGGTTCTAAATATTCTAGAATTTCATGCTTTCTTATGTAGAAATTCCCAAGATAAATCCTCCATACCCTTCTGCAAAATTTTCAGAAAAGACAAGACATATCATCTCCATGTTGTCTTTTATTCTTAGCTATTTTACAGATGAACATTCAAATGTTGCAGTGCTAGGTTTTTTGTCTACTTTCACACCTAGTCAACCTCTTGCTACTATTTTTAATTTTTCCCAATACCTTGCTGACAATATTCATGATCAGTTGGTCAAAATTCCTTCTGAAGGTATTTTCAATTATTCCTCATTCTTATTCCATATGTTTTTATACTTTTAGTCTAAGAAATTTGCTATAAACCTTCAAAATCTTGATGTGGATCAAAATCCACAATCAGTCATCTTTTGGAATTTCTTGATAAGGAAAGACTCCAATGAGTTCACTTATATAGATTTTACTAATTCTTTCATTCATCCTATGGTTAATTTTCTGAACAGCAGCAAGCAGCCCAGAATTAGTGAAGAGATTAATAATGTCCTACAGTTGTCAAAGCATAATACGACAGGAGGTTAGTACTTGTACCAAAATCAAACTTAAATAAGAGTATATGGATCAAGTCTTGTTCGATATAAACTACGGAAATACCTCCCTATAAGGTTATTTTCCCTTTAGTACATAAGGTAGATTCTTAATTCAGATGAAATTAATTTCTTGGCAGCAAAGAAGGAGACACAATTCAAATTGAAAAATCAGGTTGGCCCTTTTATCTGTAAAAATAGATATGACCATCCTAAGGCTCAAAAATATTTGCAGTAGTTTAAATTCAGTAAAATGTTTCTGTGGTATTATGATCCCCTTCGATTTACAATTAAAATGAGATTTAAATGCAAATTGACTCCCTATTTACATGAAAATAAACTAGACATAGATAAATTCTCCAATCAATCTGAATGGTTGGAGAAAACCTTGGTAAAGGCAGAGAAGCAAGGTGATACTAGTCAAACCATGCAAACTCCAGCCCAATAAGACAAGAATGCAAAGAGAAACAGAGATGACGGATCATACACTACAGAGACTACAACCAAAACTAAATTCAAATTGAGATACAGTAAAAAGCCAAAGTTAAATCTTGCCAATAAAGAAATGGAAACAATAGAGGTGACTGATACATAAATAACAGAGGTGATTGATACAGAAATAGCAGCAAAGGACAATGCAACTCCTACAATAATTGAAGAAGAAGAAGAACCTACAACTTCAAACACTTAACTTATTCAGAAGCAGCATAGTATTGAAGTTTCCTCATCTAAAAAAGCAACATAAAAGAATATGGATATCAAAGAAAGATACAAAGAAATCAAAGTAAAAAATGAAGAAATTAAAGCTGAAATATATTCTTGATATCTAAAACAGACTCTTGGCATCCAAAATACGCTACTTTTAGCCTTTAAATACGAGAATACAAATATGCACATGAAATTTATTCAACCCACAGTTCAAACTCCGAAGTCATCCTCTGATTATAAAAAGACAGATTTTCAAGTCTTAGCCCAGGATGTTCATCCTCTGGACCAAATTGAGTTTCATAAGCAGGCAGGGGAAATGATCTATTCTACAATGACCACCAAGGCCATGAGTCTACAAAAGCTGCAAAACACTCTTTCAAATATCAGAGATGAGCTCAAATTGGAAAAATCATCTTCACAGGAAAAATACAATAGAATTAAATATTTGGAAGAATTGGTAGTTGAAGTAGGATATGATCCTAAAAATGTCAAAGTTGCAGATGAATTGATAAAGAGGAAAAATGTAGAAATTGTTGCATTAAAGAAGTAACTAAATCTCCCCCCTAGAGAACATCCCTAAGAAAAGGAAGTACTATAGGATACAAGTCAGAAAGATGAGATGATGAATCTCATTCTATAGTTGATTGCTCATATAAAGGAAATGGAGAATGAAATGGACAAGTTGGTCCAGGAGAAAGGATCGAGAAAAGAAAGAGTCTCAGTCACTATCATTCATGTAGTTACTATTGTTGTACCTTCCACACTAGTAGAATCACTGGGTCCTACAGTCCCTATGGCTACAGCATTATCGGTCACTTCTTCAACAACTTCAGTAATAGAGTCTTCAACAACAGTAGCACAACATTCAAATGAAGCAAGCAAGTTATTAAAAGCTATGCAGGACATGTCTATTTAGACTAATGAGATTAATAGACTTAAAGAAACACTTACAAGCCTTTTATATGAAAAGAAACTTTCCAATATAATGCATAACAATGATGAACAAAGAGAAAAAAGCTAAATGAGCAGTTGAAGAAATTAAAAAAATATCTAACATTGAAATAACCCGTGGCTAAAATCATACAACAACTATGAGCCAATATCATTGAAGTTGTCAATAATATTTGGCCATCCATACAGGTCATTTATGAACACTAAGACTTAGTCAAATCAAAAAAAGAAGACATTCAAAAGATCAAAGAAGAGCTTGGTAAGAAACCTAAAGAAGCTCTTGAAATCATCAAATTTCATTATTCCAAAAATAGGCAAGAACTTGAAGAAACTGGTATTAATGACATAATAGAAACAATCCTGGAAATTAGGAAGGTAATTTCTAAGAATAATTTGATGATACATGTAGAGGAGAAATGCCAAAACATGGAGGTTGCTATCACAAGATTTATGATGAAATTTGATGTACCAAGGAAGAAAGGCCTTCCAAATCCATTATTTATTCATGAAAAAATAATGAAGCGGGTTGACTATGACAAGAAAATGAGAGAAGTTGCAAAGGATCAGGCCAATCTGCCTTCCTCACAAGCTATTCCAATAGGGTAGGTAATCTACAAGAATTTGGAGAATTTGTCTTACATACAGCATTAGGTGAAACACATATTTATCAACAAGCGCACGTTCTCAAAGTATACTGAAGCTGATGAGATTTTTGGAAGAATGCTGAAGATAAAATTACCAGATAGAATTCTAGGAAAAAATAACTGATTTTCTATGAAATCAGATTGCAGTAAGCACAAAGTAGTAAAAATAAAAACAGAGCATGCTATTTTTACATTTACAGGTACAATTTTGTAATTAAAATGAGGACAATAAACAGTGAAATAGTATCAGTTCAAAATAAAATTTTAAAGTTAAAACAAAAATTACAAAGAAAAGATAAAGTTGCCAACGTAGATGACACCTTACTATCCAGTTGCAGCCTTCGTTGAACAAAAAAGAGAGAAAACAGTAACAAAATGAAGACAAAAACCAGTAATTTCAATCAAAATAGGGATAGCTAGCATTAATTACAATGTTGACACTATCTTCTTGCATGAAGATATTTATTTTCCATGAATAATTCATAAGTTTGTTTTAGGATATTTTGTAAAGAGTTTTTGTATAAATACTTATTATTTAGAAGTATTGAGTGTGGATGAATTGCTGAACATTTCTATAGTTGTACTATTTTGAACCTAAGGGTGATTATACCAATTTCAAGTCAGCAGACTGGATTAAAGGAATAAAGCATCATATTACAGGACTCAATGTTGGGCCACTACAGTGAAGTATTTTCACTTGTTTCTTTGTCAATTTCTTATGTTTTTCATCAATACTTGTATGTTGTTATAAATCTAAATGATAAATCAGTGATTGTTATTTCAGAATATGTTAAAAGCATTATGTCTTGAACTTCTTATCATTTACATGTTTTCCACTAATATCTAGACTAAGGAACCCTTAATTTCTCCCTATTTTCCATTGACCCCTACCTTTTCACTTGTTATCTAGATTTGAGAACCCTTAATTGCTCTCTTACCTTGATTGAAACCATTTTCACAATCATCCTTGAAGATCTGAAGTAACTTAGCTATCTTGCCCTGTAAACATTTCCCTTTAGAACTTGATCTTGATTTGAATGCTTGACACATTGACTCCATTAGCCCAATGGAATACAGACCTACATCTATTGATCTGAGTAAGTGATTTCACCACCAAAGCAAATCCAAATCCAAAACCAATTTACCCTACATAACTAGCCTAAAATCAATTATAATCAGCAAAGACAAATCATATAGAGAGAGCCCTCTCTAAGAATTAGGAAGGCTAGATCTTAAGGCTTAAAAGTAGGTTTGTGGTTACCTCTAATATTCTTAAAAGAAAAAAAAAATCTAACAACTCTTGAAAATTATTGGAGTGATAAAATACTGGCGACTCCACTGGGGATCGAACCAATCCTCGGTTTTAAAATAAATCTTAAAGGAAATATTTTTACTTACCTTTTCACCTTAATATTGTTTTGAAGAGTTGTTATAAATTTTCCATAAAAAAATCTAATTCTAGCTTCTATAAGAGTCTACTATAATAGGTCTAATCCAGATCCAGAACCTCCTGTCATAGTAGATAATCCTGACAGAATTGTAAAGAAAAAAAAAAGTAGAAAGTTTAGGTAATAAGAATTCATTGATCAAAGGAAATATTCTTCCAAATAAATTATCAAGTTTATAAGCCATTTAATTTGATTTAAATTTTGAACAATCTCTGTTTAGAACTAAATCAGAAAGTGACATACATAATACTGTAATAGATCCTAATTTTATTTAATTCATTGAAAGTAAGAAGGAAAATGTTTCACTAGATTCAAATGAAAAATTCCTAGAATTTTATGATAAACTTGATGCCATAACTACAACTTTGATTAAGGAAATTGATGAAGCTTATTTAAAACATTTAGTTGAATTGACTTCTTTATCAGCCTATACCCCTAAGCCTTCTACCAGTCTTTTAAAATATGTAGGTTCATCCTTATTTACTACCACTTCATCCATTGTTTCCACCACACTTCATTCCACAAATTCATTTTTTCCCAGGCAACCTTTTCAACCTAGAGTTTTATTTCCAACCCCAAATAGTTCAAGTTCATTCACTAGCATTTCTGCTGCATTTTCCAATACTTCATTCTCATTTCCAAGTTCTTCTTCTAGCATCCCAACTGCATCTTCTAATATCCCAATCTCATTTGCAAGTACTTCAATTTCTTCACCAAGTACTTCAAACCTACCTCCTAGCCAAGCTAGAATCCAAGCCATGGCTACTAGATATGCCCCATTGGTCCTACAAGGCCCTCTAAATGCCATGCCCCAAGGTTATTAAAGAAAAATACCTCAATTTGATGGAACCACTCACTACACGGCACAACAACATGTTAATAAAATGAAAGACTACTTTGAATTTCATGAATTAGATGATGTTGATGTTCAAATGACACGTTTTGCTCAAAATTTAGCTGTTGCTGTTAAGAATTGTTTTAAAGGTTTACCTACTGGTAGTATATCGATTTAGCTACTTTCCATAGAATTCTTCTTAATATACGGGAGAAGAAGAAGAATCGTTTGAAAATTTTGTCTGAATTTGAAAACATAAAAAGAGCACCAAATGAAATAGGGCAAGACTATTATATAAGATATAACATTATTTACAATGCAATCCCTGCCAATCTTAAACCTCCCCCAGAATCCTCCCTTATCAAATTCTCTGATTGATATGATACATATACGGCTTACTAATTAAGAGAGAGAAATATAGAAAAGTTAGAGAAGATGCAAAGTAATGCTGTAAGTGTAGAGGAAAACTTATTAGCCAAGAAAGCTAGATTAAGAAATGAAAGAATAGTGACAATAAAATAGGAAACATAAACCTCGGGTTTGAAAATAGATAACTTAGAAAAAACATTAGAAAGAATGATGGATAGGTTAGATCACATGGAAATTAATCCACAATGGGTTAACCAACAACAAGGACCTCAAATTAGAAATCCCAATTTCAGGAAAAACACCGAAACTCATATATCTAGAGAATCAGTGCCTAACCAAACAATAAGACCACCATTCAAAGAGAACTATGCTGAAATTTCTCACGAAAATGAAAATGATGAAGACACTTAGATAAATCTAATGGGTACTAATGATGATAACACCATTTTTCTTACAGAAGAAGAACATGAGTTATATGAATTACAACAAATACAATTAGATTATTGATGCAGGAGCATTTGCTCCGAGAAAAACACCTTGTATTTTATCTAAGCTAGGGGGTTTCATGTTTTGAAGAAATATTAAATTTCATGTAAATATTAATATTATTTTGAGTGATTAATTAATTAATTATGAGAAATTGTAAATGTGAGAGAAATTAGTTTCTAGATTATTTAGAATTAATGAGGGAGCCTAAGTTGGAATTAG